>JAXDDX010000047.1:1917500-1922500 GCA_034670405.1 Hoplostethus atlanticus
CGGATCCTGCTTGTTACACGGCCATTAGCAGGTTGTGTGTAAGAACGATCCTTCAAAACGCTGCAGAGAGTCGAGGTGTTGAACGCCCCGGTGCAGTCGACGGGTAGAAGAGCTACAGGATGAGTCAAAGGCACATTGTTAGCCACAGCTTTTAGCCATTTCAGCATCGTGACACAGCACTTACTGATGGCCAGAAACCAGACAGACCAAACCTCAATACACACCTGGTACAATACAAGAGACAAAATAGATCCCCTCTGTTTCTCTGGTTCTGAGAGCATGTGTGTGTGTGTGTGTGTGAAAGAGAGAGTGAAAAAGAGAGAGAGGAAGAAAGAGAGAGGTGGTGGTAACGTCTGCTAGCGGCGCCAGGGCAGCTTTCAAGGAGCCTCTCGACACTCATCACAGACCGACTGTCCGACAGCTGCTCCTTCGTAATGGACAGAAAGAGAGAGAAAGGAGAGGGAGAGGCAAAGAGAGAGAGAGAGAGAGAGAGAGAGAGTGTGTTGCTCAGCCTCGTTTTACCATGCCTTGGACTGGTCTAGTGTTTGAGGAAGTAGCGATGGCGAGGCAAAAAGAGAGATAGGACTGATTTGGGGATCAGAAAGTTTTTATCATTCTTCTCTCCTGTTAACTTGAGTACTAATGAATAGTACTTGTGAAAATTGTTAACTTAAATTTGTGCAACTACCTTTGGTCTATCGTGAGCTGGAGTAACCAATAGGTGTGCTTTATACTCCAGTCATTCCTATGCAAACAAATGCTCACACACACACTTAGTCACAGGAGGATATAGGACCCGCAAGGACACATGACTGGTGTTACACTTTCAATTAGATCCTACAATACTGATAAAAACCTTGCTTCAAAAAACGTTTCTGCATGAATGTTAAAGAGCTTTATCCATTGAGAGCATGCTGTGTTCTGACTCATGTAACCTGGTATCCTACTGAACAGACAACGCAGCGCCAGCAACACGGTGCAACATGTGTTGGTGTTGCTGCTACTGTAATCCACCTAAAACAACTCCTCTGCACAGCCTGAATCCAGAAGCAGCCAAACCAGAACGCATCACAGCCTGTGGACCTGGACTGGGTTTCCACAGAGCAGACAGCGTTGAGTTGGTTCACAGAAACACCGAGCTGATAGATAGATCAAACTGACACTGGACCAGCCAGAAGGTGCCAGAGGTAGCTGTGTGTTCACAAATCACTGGAATGCTAATGATTAGCCAAACACAGCGCTATTCATTTAGCATTAGCTAGCCTATGGCACAGTAGCTGTATAGCGTGCTAATGCCATCACCGGCGCATTGTGAGGAGGCTATGTGCTAATGCTAGCAGACAGACTGGAGGTTAAGTGTGGCCAGGGGCCCCTTAGAGAGGTGCCAAGAGAGAGCTGGTGGCCCCATAAGCTCCGGCCAAACAGAGCTCTCTTAGCCCTTAGCGCAACACAGCTAGCCTTTGTGCTAGCCTGAAAAAGCGCATTAGCCGGTGAGAAAAGGGCTTTCCCTCCAAAACCCCTTGGACGACAAGCAAAGCCCCGCTTGATAATTCAATCTCTCAGAGCTGTGCGTGGCAGACCCACACAACGTCTCAAACCCTCCTCCCCCCTCCCTCCCCCGTCTCCCCCATTAGGTAACTGCCCTATATTTTTCAGAGGCCGTCACTCCAGACGGCTGTCAAAGGCACAATAGAGGAATGATGCCTGTGAAAGAGTCATTGACATTTGAATGTATGTGCCAGTGTGAATTATGGCTGCGTGAGACGGGTGCTGCAAAAAGGGCATAAGAAGATAGAAAGAGTATGTGTGTGTGTGTGTGTGTGTGTGTGTGTGTGTGTGTGTGTGTGTGTGTGTGTGTGTGTGTGCTGGAGGAGATAAAAGAAGGGGGTCAGCGAGAGAGTAGCATGAAGGGAAGGACAGGGAAGCCGGAGAGGAGGAGGAGGGAGGAGAAAAGAGGAGTTCTTATCGTTTTACCCTTGTCTTGACTTCCTCACGGGGCCTTTTGAAGGAAGCAGGAATAAAGATACTGGAGCATCAAGAGGCAGATCCAGATTAGGACGCTGTTTACCCAGCAGCCCTCTGGGTTGGAAGTTGTTATGGACCAACTAGCTTAGAGCGCTCGCTGCTAAATATAACACCCATGCTGTAGGAGAGGGCTTTCTGTGTGTGTGTGTGTGTGTGTGTGTGTGTGTGAGTGTTTATGAGAGATAGCGTGTGTCCTTGTATTCCTAATAGAGTGTGCATTTCTGTGTGTGTGTGTGTGTGGCGCTCTGAAAATGGAGCCATCCATCGGATTATGGGTAGACAGCTCTTTGAAAAGGAGGGCCTGTATTAGCATAAGCGGCCATGGAGGGGGAAAAAAAACCTATAGAAAGAAAGAAAGAGAGAGAGAGAGAGAGAGAGGGGAGAGAGAGAGAGAGAGAGGGGGAGAAATGGAGAGGGTGAGCGGGCGACACTTGCCAAGCCACTCGGGGATAAACGCCGGGGCCAGGATCAAGGTTCTGGACAGGGATTCTGGCCCCGGGTCCCCTCGGAGCGAATGGAAAATAACGGGTAGGGTAATGATAGCTCTGTCAAGAGGGGGGGAGGGGGGGGGGGGGGGGGAGGATGGTAGAGAGACGGGGGGGGGGGGGGGGGGGGGG
The DNA here is from genome assembly GCA_034670405.1 of Hoplostethus atlanticus. Classification (NCBI taxonomy): domain Eukaryota; kingdom Metazoa; phylum Chordata; class Actinopteri; order Trachichthyiformes; family Trachichthyidae; genus Hoplostethus; species Hoplostethus atlanticus. Next base: position 1,920,143 of record JAXDDX010000047.1, read on the forward strand.
TCAGGGAGGAAGAGAGGATGATACATACATGGAGGGGTGAGAGAGGGAGGGAAGTGGAGGAAGAAAGGGAAAGGAGGGGAGGTCGAGAGAGCAGATGACCAGGAGGAGGGAGGGAGGAGACAGGGGAGGGAGGAGACAGGAGAGGGAGGAGACAGGGGAAGGAGGAGACAGGGGAGGGAGGAGACAGGAGAGGGAGGAGACAGGAGAGGGAGGAGACAGGGGAGGCAGGAGACAGGAGAGGGAGGAGACAGGGTAAGGAGGAGACAGGGGAGGGAGGAGACAGGAGAGGGAGGAGACAGGAGAGGGAGGAGACAGGAGAGGGAGGAGACAGGGGAGGCAGGAGACAGGAGAGGGAGGAGACAGGGTAAGGAGGAGACAGGGTAAGGAGGAGACAGGGGAGGGAGGAGACAGGAGAGGGAGGAGACAGGAGAGGGAGGAGACAGGGGAAGGCTCTTCTGGCTGAGCCTGCTGGTGCTTTGGCACGTCACACCGGTAACGCGGCGCTGCCAACGCCGGTGTGTGTTCGCCTGGGGCCTGCCTCGCTCGTCCTCTCTCTCTCTTATCTTCTTGCTCTCCCTTTCCATCCGACTTTCTGATGCATGATGATTCACTTTTTCTCTCTCTGCTTCCCTACCTCCCCCTCTGTCCTCCCCTCACTCCCTCTCTGAGTCACCCGTTCTGCCCCAGCTGTGTCCCTCTGTCCTGAGAGGATGTTCCTGATAAACAACATACACACACACACACACACACACACACACACACACACACACACACACAAAAATGACCATGGACCCACTCCAAAATCACACACACAGTCCAGCTCTGAGTCCAGCTCTGAGTCCAGCTCTGAGACCAGCGCTGAGACCAGCTCTGAGACCAGCTCTGAGACCAGCTCTGAGACCAGCTGCTGGAGGTTTTCTGTCTTGTCATTCTAACCTGGTCTGATAACTGTCAGGTCTTTCTGAATCCTCACAAATGTTTTGCAGTAATTCCAGTTTTGTATTTTACGATAAATGTGGGAAAATGGAAAAATGGAGCCACTCATCAGTTTCTCCACTGTGTTCACCAGATCTGTTATGAAGGATGTTGTTGACTGAAGCAGTTGGATGTGATGCCTTAGTGTGCAGCAACCCGTCGCATTTGTCAACATGGAAAAAGTCAAAATGCATCGAAGGGAGCATCAAACGTATCAAACCAGTAGATGAGTTGTTTCTATGACAGCTAAAGACCAGGAGAGACCTCGCGGTGATCTGCAGTGAGTGAACAAGGTCGTCATGTCAGAGGGAACGAGGGATCTGTTAGAGGGATCTGTTAGAGGGATCTGTTAGATCCGCTAGATCTGTTTCACACGCCACCTTTAATAAGCCTGCATCCTCGCCATCAGAGTATCGGCACCTCAAATGACTTTCCAATAATGACAGCCAGCTCCGCAGAGGTGCTGTGTGTGTGTGTGTGTGTGTGTGTGTGTGTGTGTGTGTGTGTGTGTGTGTGTGTGCTGAAATGGCTGGTACCAATCCTTATAGCTGATAGCTTGTTGGAGTGCTGTTCTTACCAATAGCCGGGTGGAGTAAGTGCTTGGGTCAATATCCCTGTGTGTGTGTGTGTGTGTGTGTGTGTGTGTGTGTGATACCACAGACACTGTGGATGGCTGCCGAAGGGGTGTAGTTCACAAGTGTTTCTCACTATCATTATCTTTATCCCTACCACACAAGCCTGTGTGTGTGTGTGTGTGTGTGTGTGTGTGTGTGCCACCCATGGAGTACGCTGACGTGCCCCCCTTGATTCCTGCAGACCACCGGGGCAGAGAGGAACCACCTGTCTGTCCAGATTACACACACACACACACACACACACACACACACACACACACACACACACACACACACACACACACACACACACACACACACACACACACACACACACACACACACACACACCAACATTACCATATCCATATTTACTCATGGCCAGTGCATTCCATGGGCTGCTTAATGGGATGGGTGACACACACACACACACACACACACACACACACACACACACACACACACTGAAGATATCCTTTCATATTTCCCCCGCCGGCCCAGAACAACATTCATAAATGCCACTTTGCCCGTCGTAAGTCAGGAGAGAGGCTGCCGGTGTGTTAGCCGCGCTGCACCGGCCAATTACCGGACCTGCCGAAACAAGAGCGCTCTGTAGGGAGACGCCAATTAGCCCGCTACGCCAGCAGGTAGCATGCTAGCTCCATTCATTACCATCCCTCATAAGGGCGCTAATGTAATAGCGCGCTGTTAGCGCCGGTGACAGACAGCAGAAGGCTTTAATGATAATAACCGGATCAATAGCCGGGGA
>JAXDDX010000047.1:1927500-1950000 GCA_034670405.1 Hoplostethus atlanticus
GCAGCACCAGGACGCATCTGAGGTGGCAGCAAGTGCATTTTTAACAATACTGAAATGCCTGAGTTTATCTCCCTGTCACGCTGTCACATCACTCTCCGTCAGCTGTCTCTTCTTACCACACAGCAGGAGAGGCATGAGGATCACTGATTGAGCTACACACGGTCATGGTAGCTAGCAGGATGGGGCACATAGTAGAGGTAGTTTGACTCTGGTTCATACTGCCTTGAATCAAAACATCACATGAAAAAATCTCAAAGAATGTGTGTTGGCAGTGCGAGCATTCATCTACGTGACTACGCGTTCATTGAGGTAAGTGAGTAGTTAGTTATGGGAATGAGTTCCAAAAATGTGTGTGTGTGTGTGTGTGTGTCTAGCCAGCCAGCCAGCCAGTGATAGCGTATGTGATATGTCTCCTAATCAGGCTGAGAGCTGCCGTTATGGGGTTGGCCCTCTAGCCGCCTTAATTTTATTGATCGTTGCCAAAGTGCTCTCCAATCACCCTGTCACAGCATGCACACATGGGCAGGGTTACCGTACGAGCGGGACACAGTGAACGTCGCAGGGTGTGTGTGTGTGTGTGTGTGTGTGTGTGTGTGTGTGTGTGTGTGTGTGTGTGTGGATGGGGCGTGCTTGTATTAGCCAAAGAGCTTTAACAACATCTTTTAAAAGCCCACGGGAGCTGGATATTGTTTTATTTCGCTTTTAAAGCCGCCTCTCCTTCCCCCCCCGACTAGCCACCTGTTAAACTGGGAGGGAGTTAAGTGGACATACACTAACGTTGATCTCCAGCAAAACACTATTTGTGGTTCACATATCACAAAAGCACTGCACAGCCATTACCATTTTGATATACTCCAGGGCTTTGCACATATAGGCGCCATCATGTAAAATGCATCGGCACTGTCAAACGTCCACATTCAAGTGATGTAGAGCCATATATATTTTAGTCTACCACCCATAGGCCACAGATGCTGGATTGGGTCTTTCAGGGAGGAGGCACAACTCATTGGGAGAGGCCACAGGCTGGGAATGGGTCAATTCCTCCTCCATTACCATTATGGCGTCTATCGCGGGCCCCATAGAGAGACAGTCTGATGGTGTTTTGTAGCATTTACACCATTTGCTGCACAATCCAAAACCCCTATGTAATAAAGAATGGGATTCTCAAGAATAAAGTATGTGCTGCACAGAGGCTTAGTAGCTTTACTACACTGACATGAAATAAAACACATACAAACAACAGTTGCTAGCTAGCTATCGGTTTGAGGAGGAGATGGAGCTCCAGCTACTCTAGACAAACGTGTAGATGAAGGTAAAGCAAGTCACTCGCGCTTTCAATGATGAGGAGCATTTCCTGAGCAAAGAAATCTATATTAAAGAAACTAAAAACATAGCACATCTCATGGGTATCCACTCAACACAGCCCTTATTTCTGGGCTTGTTCTGAAAAGCCTGTTCATATTTTCCACAGGGATTTTGGTCTACACACCAAATTGCAGAGATACTAATCTATGGCATAAAAATGACGACTTCCACATACGGCTTCTATAAGCAGCCATGTTGAACACCAATCTATGAAACCCATCAGGAAAAATAAAAGGCCCCCGATATCTGAACATCTGACATCAGAGGTTCACGGAGTTCACACTGTTGGACTGTGGGAATCTGCTGCTTTGTAATCGAGACCGCCCCGGGGCGAGAAGAGAGAAGACGCCGCGAGTGAACGATGTCGGACGGACGGGGCCCCGCCTGATGTCATTACCCAGCTGGAGCTCTCGCTGTGTGAGCCGGAAGGACGAGCCGAGGCCCCAGACGGTCCGAGGCCCCAGACGGTCCGAGGCCCCAGACGTCTGGGCCCCCGCTCGGCACACAGCTGTCTGAAAGAGGAGGGTCTGGTGGAACTGGACCGAGACCTCGTCCGTTTGTATCGGCTTGGTGAAAACACAGATGCATGTAAACAAGGTCTGACTGGTGCAGCTGAAGCCTTTCAAACACATTATAGCACACACACACACACACACACACAGAGACACACACACACACTCGCAAACCACAACAGTGCGGACAGAAGTAGAATGTAATTGAGCACCCGTATAATCCCTCTGCCAGTGGTGAGACACACACACACACACACACACACACACACACACACACACACACACACACACACACACACACACACACACACACACACACGCCGCTACACGAGGTATCAAGGACCGAGGGCCCGTATAATCTGCCATGAAAACTGCACACACAACACCAGGGCTGGGCCAAGCTGCTGACATGCACTCCACATCCTCACTCACTGCTGTCAATGTACACATACCCATCAAACCCTCTTCACACACACACACACACACACACACACACACACACACTTGTGTACACTCATCCTGCATCGTGTGGCTCAACACACACACACACACACACACACAGGCTCAAATCTGTGCAGATACTTTCAAACTGGCCAACAAATGCAGAGATGCAGACACACACATGTAGATACACACAAATACAGGAACACACAGCCATGATTTGTTATCACGCCTCTCCCTCACACACACACACACACACACACACACACACACACACACACACACACACACACACACACACACACCCCTCATCTCTCCTCCATTCTTCTTCCAGGCTGCTCCAGAAGCAAGGCGGCGGCTGCCTCCCGCCCTATGATGTATGTTTTCTATATGATCGGCCTGGCCTGACACACAAGGTCGTTGAAATGGAGGAGACAAAAGGAGAGCAGTTGTGCGGCTGCAGGTCTACAGTGTGGTATAGATGTGTTCGCGTCACACACACACACATCTGCATGCACGTGCACAGGCACAAACCCTCAAGATGATAGAACATAACATAACCACAAACCCACACAACATAAAGTCACTCACTGTACGACTATACAACCAACACAAACACTAATGCAGTCTAAAAACAGGGCTGCAAGCAGTACTGGATATAGCAGTAGTAGTAGTAGTAGTAACAGTAGATGCAGTACTGTGGTCTATAGGAGTGGGATAGGGACCCCGGGGGCTGGAAAAGGCTCATCCACAACGAGCCAGTAATGCACTTCTTTTCAAAAGGCCTTCTAACAATTCCTCTGCAGCTTTATCTGTCCATTTCCCGCTACACGGCTAGCCTGGACTCATTTCAACACACACTCAAGTGCATGCGGTAGCTAGGTGCTGTATGGAGGGCATCTCCCGAGGGGCGGCATGTGATCATTTACAATAGATAAGACAGGAGAGGCATCAAAATAAACAGATAATCCGGGTCACTTGGCGCTAGCTCCGCAGTTGGGAGTGTAACCAGGGGTGGAGAGGGGAAAGGGTTAGAGGTCACGAGGGAGAGGCTAGAACCGGCTGACTCTAATTGGTAGCGACAGCCAATGCTGAATTAATAAAAAGCAGCAAATGGCAACACGGGGTCGGGGTGAGCGGATGGAGTGACCTCAACGCATGAAGTACACCAACACACGCAGTCACGCCTTCACATACAAACTTTCAGCGACAGAAAGTAAAACACCAGTTGTTATCACGGGCTGGAAATAGTGAAGGGTGATTCTTCAGGGGAAGCCACACACACACACACACACACACACACACACACACACACACACACACACACACACACACACACACACACGCCTCAACATCTGTCTCCCCTGCTGATGTCCAATTACCCATGATGTTGGTGTTGCTAATGCTACAAACGTCAAAGGAACTTGGCGACGGCAGCTTGAGGTCAGCGGCATCAGCAATAAAACAACACGTTCCTCTGGCCGCCGCTAGCCGCAGCGCTACAGAGTTCATTAGCCACATGGCTGTACGGAGAGGACATGATTACAGAGGGAGGCTCCATCTGCCGGCTCTAGCTAGCTGCCAGTAAGACGAGCTTTGGGGTTTTTCAGACAACGCAAGTCTGTTGTTCTTCTAGCGGGGTAACCATTACTCCTGGTGGTGGTTACGGTGTTAAAGTGTACGGCGAGGCGGTACAGTGAAGCGCCGGGCCATTAAAACAATTACACAAGCCGACTGAGTGCAATGCAGCACGGCTAACGACAAAACAGCCTGAGGTGGGAAATACTGAAGGAAAGAAATCCAGTGCCTCGTTCCACAGCTGCCATGTTGTTCTTGACGTTGCCCCCTTTCCTGTCGTTGTTGCCACTGGATTTCCCATTTCATATGACATACATACATGTTTTGCCAGCTGTTGTCATCCCAACATATTGACACGCATTACAAGAATCCCCCATTTCAACCCCCCGAGCTCCAGATTTCCACATAGTGGCCAAGTGGATTTGTGGCCGACCTCTCTGCGGGGAAGGCCTCGGGCTGCTAGCTCGGGGTCAGAGTGGATATCAGCCTTTTGACAGAGAAGCCCGAGCGCTATCACAGCTGCTCTGAGAAGAACCAGCGTGGGCACCCGGCTCCAGCCAGTTCGGCTTTGCAAGCGGTACACACATAACGGGAGTCGCTCAAGCACGATGCACTGAAATTTTTATGAGGAGAGGCAGCGTGGGTGGATGTGCACGAGTGAGACGCAGCGGTGGGGGGAGTGAATGTGTGCGTGAGTGTATATGCTGTGCAGTCATAAGTGTGTATAGAAGTGTGCGTGGGTGTGTTGTTGCATGTGTGTGTGTGTGTCACCCACTACCGTGCAGCGTGCGGGTGGGTGAGGATGTGATAACGTGGACTAACTCGAGTCCTCGGGGACGCTCTTACTGTACATTACTGTGTCAGATGGCAACAGCAGGCAGCATGTACACTTCAAACAGAGAGACAGGACAGGGTCAGGCCCCCCGCGGTGACAACTCACTAACTACAGTATGGAACTGGATTTAGGTTAAAACCAGGGACAAGCGAGACTAGGTAGGAGATAGGGAGTCTTATATAGTAGGCCTACTTCCACAGATGGTCACTAGCAGCAGGGGGGGAGATGTAAAGCCAACCTGGGGGTAGTATGGTGACTCAAAGTACTCCAGTGAACTAGTAACTTATTTTATTTGAAGCTTTTAACTGGCAGAATGAGTAAAAATGAACCATTTCCAAAACGTGACCTGATAAAATCTGATAACCAAAATGAGTAAAATCAATAAATGACTAGGAGAATGTGACTGATATCTGTCTGACTGTACTGACCTCCTCCTCCTCCTCCTCCTCCTCCTCCTCCTCCTCCTCCACACCATGTCAGAGCTCTTTCCACCTGCGTAGCTCCGCCAGAACAATGCTACAGCACGGTGGGTGAGGAGGAAGGAGGTAGGGGGCTACGGCTACTCCTCCTCGCTGACAGCCGCTAATGGCGGCGCGGGGAGGCTAAAGGGTGCTAAGTGCACATCCGCGGCGGTGAGAATCCCCCCCCCCCCCCCCACCCCCCCGTCGGGTGAATCCACTTGTCAGCGGAGTGGGCAGGGTGACATTTCTGCCTCCCCTCAAAAAGGTCAGCCTTTAATTATCTCAAATGCCAGCGAGCATTGCACCTGCAAAAAATAAACCAATGGATGAGCGGTGTGGTGTGTGTGTGTGTGTGTGTGTGTGTGTGCGTGTGTAAGACGGTAGCCTGACTTCACCTCCTTGACACAAACCGAGCACTACTGTGGCTGTGCAGAACTGGACCATCTGCCCACCTGCACACACACACACACACTCAACACTACCAGTCAGTTCAACCTAAAGCCATGCAGACTGCCCACCTCACCCTTCAGTAAAGAGTATCCCATGGAGACAGTGGATCACTCTTATCTGCGTCACATGACGGGCCGACATCAGCAGCAGCTTCCAGGAACCTCCATCTAAAACGGGCCGTCTACAGATTACGGACCTATAGATAGACAGAGCGGCGTGGGCCAGAGCCTCGGCTAAATGTGGGTCAGCTGCACCGCTCAACGCCGTCCGTGACGCACCGCCGAGAGTCGAGATTAAACCCCCCCCCCGGTTTTTATCGATACCTCACCAATACGGGGTGGTGTTAGAATCAGGGTGGATTATTTCCGGAGAGAGGCGGAGCAGCGCGGGCCTATCTGGCGGCGCATGTCATGTGGTGTTTGCTTTCTACCGACTCACTGTAGCTATTCAACTCGGTCAATATTTGCAGGGGGGGGGGCAATGGTAACAGAACAAGCCCACGCCCACATCAACACACCGCCTGGTATGCTCACACACACACACACACACACACACACACACACACACACTCCCACACACTGCCCAGAAAGTCCTACTCGAAGGAGGCAGGAGAGACAAAGGGCCATACATCATCGGTGTGAGCGGCGTGCGGCGAGCTCCTTGTGTCCACGGGGGTTTTTTTTTTTCTTCTTCTCCCCCCCTCGGCATTTTTCTCTCGTTCTGAGAAAACATGGAGGGTTTGGTCCCCGTTGTTTACACAGCTGGCTCCATGGAAAGGATTGCTTAATATGAAATATGAAGAGAGCAGAGAGGTGAGAGAGAGAGAGAGAGAGAGAGCTGGGAAGAAAAGAGGGAAGGGAGCCAAGAGAGAGAGGGGTGGGGGAGGGATAAAAGGCCGTTGCAGAGAGGGAGTTAAAGGCTAGATGTACTTTGGATGGAAGGGGGGGGAGGGATGGGGGGAGTAATACAGATATGAGAGGAAAAAGAAGAGGAAATTCCAAGGGACACAACAGAGACGAGGAGAGGGAAACACCAGAGAGGAGGAGGAGGAGGAGGAGGAGGAGGAGAACACACAGAAGGAGAGGAGGAGGTTTCCTGGTGGTGAGAGGGAGTCGAGCCTCCTGCGGTCTGGGGTCTGCAGTGCATGTTGTTCTTCCTCTCTACTTCCTCTCCTCGCCTCCTCTCCTCACTTCCTTCACCTACCTCCTTATAAAACATGACGCAGAATTTACTTTTCAGACGTTTTCTGTGAGTGTTTGTTTTTCCTCCCCCAGCTCGTTCCTCTGTAAAGTACATCTATCTGTGTTTCCTCACCGAGGGCCGGGGAGCGTGGGGGGGGGGGACGGCTATTTACAGTATCACACTAAAAACAACAAATTGCTCTCGGCAGCTCGTGTTCTCTTTGAAGGGGAAAGAGCCCATTTTCTCAAGAGCACCATGCAGAACAGCCTGACATGAACACAGGACGGCAGATGATGCATCCGTCTTGTAAAAGGTAGAGAGCCTACTAGTCATCTCATCTAGTCATCTAGCTCTCCATCAGTTCCAGGAAGAAGACAGCGGGTCTGGGGGGGGGAGGCGGCTGGGGGGGGGGCAGGATGGGGGGGGCTGCCTCCCTTCACCTCCCCAACCTTGTTCCAGTTAGCAGAACAGGCCCAGCACAAATTAACTCCATATTTTCTGAGCTGCACTCCAAAAGACACAACACTCCCCCACCCACTGACACACACACACACACACATACACACACACACACACACACACACTGTAGTCAAAACACTTGAGCTGTCATACGCCATATGCACAAGCTCACACACCTTCATAGAGACCTTCCCATCCCTCTCAGACCCCAGCTGGCTCAAGAGGATGTTTCATTTTTCCTCCAGCCAACATGCAGTAATCAAACATTCCCGCTGAAGTGTGTGTGTGTGTGTGTGTGTGTGTGTGTGTGTGTGTGTGTGCCTGGCTGTGCTGCCTGTACGAGTGTGTCATCTTCTGTGTACCCTTTCTGCAGGATATTGGGCTAATGATGTTACGCAAAACACTCCGGCTCCATTTGGACACAAGAGGATCCGACGGCACGAGAGCCGATGACGCACCAAAGCGCCGGGCCCCTTCCTGTTTACGTCGCCACTCGCCCCCCTGCAAGACCAGATGAGGTCTGGGGGGGGGTGCGTCCTGTTGAAAGGGACGGTACGCGGCGGCAGCAGGCGGCGCCGGCAACGTTGGTTCGTTTTTATTGGAGTAAAAATAGCGACAAGCCGATGTTGATGCAAGTCAAAATGAATCCGTGTTCATAGGTCAAGCATATTCAGTCACTTAGGTCTAGTGCCCTGTGTGTGTGTGTGTGTGTGTGTGTGTGTGTGTGTGTGTGTGTGTGTGTGTGTGTGTGTGTGTGTGTGTGTGTTTTGTTTTGGTCTGGCTTGACAGCTGAAAATGTCACATGTATTTCCAGAGGGCTTGTTAGTCTTGTTTACAGACCTGCACATCTTGGAGTGGATTCAGACCCACAGCAATTAGACCAGGTTCAATTAGGGAATGGCTCCTGAGGATCTGAGAGGATCTGAGAGGATCTGCTGCAGTGTGTCAGGTGATCACAACACTGCATCTGCTCTTCACACCATGGTGACTGAGTGATTAGTGTGAGAAAAGGCAAATGTACTGATTACTGATAACAAGCTTGGACTTCACAACAGGACGGTCAGGCTTAAAGCTGACAGTCTTCAGGAAGTGGGGACGCGTTGAGCAGAGCGTCACACCCCCCCCCCTCCCCACCCCATTGAGCAGAGCGTCACCCCCCCCCCCCCCTCCCCCACCCCCCACCCACCCCATTGAGCAGAGCGTCACCGCCCTCCCCCCCTAACTGAGACGTAGATTCACTCCAGCGCTCCGTCCAGAGAAAGCTGGACTCAATAACGTCAGATATTTTTCCTTTCTCGTCCCCTTGGTATCCTTTGATGTCATGTTACAGGATTCCTGGGTATTGGAGTTTACATTTGTCAGTAACAGTCACGTTACGGGGAAGAGCTCTGATTCCCTTTCTTTTACAATAATAGTGTCAACAAAAGAAAATTGCTTTGACTAAAAAGGATTCAAGTCCTGATCAATTACAATGACAAGAGTACCACCCCGTCACATCAGGCTGTTATACAACTCGTCTGTACCTCTGTCTGTCCATCATCACTTCTTACAACACTCTCATCCAGAGAGACAGTGGAATATCATCAACACTACAAAGTGCCCAGAAAATATCTTTTTTTTTTTTTTGCAGATTATGGGAAATCTCAATCGATGACTAAACTGAACTGGAACCAGCAGCTTGGTGTTCACATCTAGAGACACCAGCCCTCCTGATTGGCTGACATGATGTCACCAAACAGCATCAGCAGGTAACAGGTACACTCAGCAGTCAGCATCAATATTGGATGATGCCACGTCAGTTGGGCCCCCCCGATATGATCCTCTGTTATCCACCAGTGTTGGGCATATGTCGAGTGACAGCGCCCCCCATGTTGTCGTACCCCCCCCCCCCCCCCCCCTCACCCCTGCTGCCATCAGCAAGACCAACAGGACAATATGTGGGACATTGAGATTGCCTGGAGCACTGCCTGCCTCTGTGTGTGTGTGTGTGTGTGTGTTTCGTGTGTGTGTTTCTGATTATATGTGTATGTTATTCTTGTTCATGTGTGTGTGTATATAAAGTAGTGAAATGGAGTGGAATGCAATTGGCGGGGGCGGGGGGGGGGGGGGGGTTTGTGGGTCAGAGCAAAGGCAGATGGATGCTGCAGAGTGGTGGGCGACACGCTATGACCTCCACACACACACACACACACACACACACACACACACATTGTATAATGACCTCTAGGCATCATCAAACAATTCAATCTCTAACACACACATATGCAAGTACACACACACACACACACACACACACACACACACACACACACACACACACACACACACACACACACCCCATGTGTGCTTAAGGAAAGCTGCTCTACTAGATTAGGACCACACATTAGCCACACACACACACACACACACACACACACACACACAGATTTATAAATCCAGATGACATCTGGAAGCGTGCGGGCCAACGTACACGTAAACACCACAGCTGGATTTGGATCAAAGCCGGTTCAATCTGCTCAGCGACAAGGTTCATGACCAGGACGACCTTATAGACACATCGGTGTGTGTGTGTGTTTCTTTGTTTGTGTGTGTGTGGTGTGTGTGTGTGTGTGTGTGTGTGTGTGCACTCCATCTGAGGTCTTGAAGGTCTAAAACCCATCAAGATCCAAGAGTCTCCCAAAAGCAGCTCCATGTCCGACCTAGCTGGTCTCTGGTGTAGCACGCTGCACAGCTACAGCCTTACTGATGATGGGGGGAGAGAGAGAGAGAGAGAGAGAGAGAGAGAGAGAGCTGCAGGGGGGAAGAAGGAGGAACAGAGAAGGGGAAGGGTTGAGGGGGGAGAGAGAGAGGCAATAGAGGGGGAGAAGGAGGAGGAAAGGAGCAAAAAGGAGCAAAAAACAACTGGAGAAAGAGAGGAAACATGAGAGGAAGCACGACAGCGACAACACCATCTGCACAATGACACCCATTTTCTCTCTCTCTCTCTCTCTCTCTCTCTCTCTCTCTCTCTCTCTCTCTCTCTCTCTCTCTCTCTCTCTCTCTCTCTCTCTCTCTCTCTCTCTCTCTCTCTCTCTCTCTCTCTCTCTCTCCCTCTCTCTCTCTCCCTCTCTCCCTCTCTCCCTCTCTCTCTCCCCCTCTCTCTCCCTCCCTCTCTCCTCTCTCTCTCTCATATCAACAGTATTCCACACCCCCGCTCTCCCGGAGTCATAAAACTCCCATTTAAAAATGCATGGGCTCCATAAGCTGCCAGGCCTCCATTAACTGTGTTATAGTGTAGCCGGCTGAACGCTGCTTCCATTAGAGAGAGAAGAAGAAGAAGAGGAGGAGAGGAGGAGAGGAGGAGGGGTGGGAGGAAGGAAGGAGGAAAGGAGGGAGAGAGAATTTACTCATTTGTCCTCCCATAGTGTGTCAGTCTGAACGCCCCGGGGTTTTGGGGTGATTTGGGGGGGGGTGACTAGAGTGTGTGAGTTTGCATGCGTGTGTGTGTGTGTGTGTGTGTGTGTCTGTGGTCGAGGTGAGAAGTAATTGATTGGAGTGTTTCTGGTGGGAGATTTTCCCAGTGTCCTCCGGGGCTCACCAGATGACTATTGATTGGTTAATTGATTGATTGGCGTCCGGGAGACAGTGAGTCAACAACATCATCACTCTTCATGTGGACCCGGGCGCTTTTCCCACCCTCTCCTCCTCCTCCCCGATTCCCTCTGCCCCTCCCCCTCTCGGTGCGGTGCCGTGTGATAGGTCGGTGGCAGAAGATTGGTTGGTCACTTTTACACACACACACACACACACACACACACATATATATATACAAACACATGTGCCATAGGAGGGGGCGGGGCACTCAGGGACAGTGAGGTGTGTTTGGTATACAATAACCTCTAGATGAAAACCATCACCAGACTCTGATGCTGTGAGTAATATGGAACAATAACCTTGATCGATGATCAATGATCAATAGGGAAATAACTCACTTGTATGCTAGCAGCTACTGTCTGGATGTGTGGCGCCTGCTGAAAGCCCATTGGATGAGCTCAAACATGCATTGTCATCAAGCTAAAAAAAGGGCTGCTTTTCATCTGACAGCAACAATATTATACATGATGTGAGTGTGTGTGTGTGTGTGTGTGTGTGTGTGTGTGTGTGTGTGTGTAAAATATGTCCATTTCTCACACAATGCATGCACACACACTTTTGTTCTACAGTGGGATGTCAAGTCATTAACGCAGGTCTTTCTTTGGAGTGGGTTTACTCTGCACACACACACACACACACACACACACACACACACACACACACACACACACACACACACACACACACACACACTCTCCAAAATGTATAAAGCAATAAAGACATCGTCAAATCCCTCATGAAAACCACACGATCCTGCATGAACCCTGTAGATACTCTGTGTCGTCTGACTAAAGACAAGTGGTTGGACCGTCCAATCACAAACAGCCAGATGTGTCCAGGAGTCTGGCCTTTAGCCCCGCCCCTCTCTGTCCACTCACAAGCTAAACTTAGAAATGGAAATGACCGAGCGAGCACCTCCAGCAGCAGAGCCACTCCACCTATTACTGTAATAGAGCATGTATGGATTCAATTAGCAGAGCAGGGACAAGGTGGAGTAACGACCTATAGGAAGGTGAGAACAGCGGCGCCCATCCCTTTAATGGACCATATAGGTGGGCGCACAGACAATGGGAGTTAATAGGAAATGTAAAATCATGATGTAGCCCCTGTCTGGGGGGAGGGGGGGGGGAGGGTGAGTGACACTCGGGAGTGGAGCTGTTACATCTTAATGCACTGCTGCCACCAGGATGGATCAGCTCGGAGGATGGGGGGTGGAGACCATCTGAAGGCCGCTAATAGCAGCCGCTGTCAGTCCCACATTAACCTTGAGAACAGCCAGGGGACTGTGTTAGCCCCCTGACCTCCACACACACACACTCCTATATGTCTTGACCTGTTTGTGTGTGTGTGTGTGTGTGTGTGTGCACGTATCCCTGTCTTATGAGCTCCATCAGCAGGATTAAATCAGTCCATCACAGGACGCTCTAACCCATCCAGGCCTGTCTGAGATGGAGTGAAATCACCTGAGCCCTCTCTGCTGCCCCCAGGGTCGGGGTCCATGGAGGCCAATAATAGCTCTCCCTCAGCTGATTGTGTGTGTGTGTGTGTTAGAGTGTGTGTGTGTGTGCTCATCAGATCAGTAGGGAACAGCATCAGTCTCATCTCTGTGTATATGAGGCTTTGCAAGAGTAGAAAAACACCAAATGTTTTCCTCCTATCCTAATAAAATGGGATCAAAAGGAGAAACTGAATGGAAAATTGTTTCATGTGGAAATACAGAAATATATGTATTTATTTATTTGATACTTGCGTTTACACCAAACCTCTAACTGAACTCGTCTGTTCCTGAAAGGCAAAACGAACGGAGCTGATGTCAATGTTTGCACTTTGGAGAGAGAGAGAGAGAGAGAGAGAGAGAGAGAGAGAGAGAGAGAGAGAGAGAGAGGGGAGAAGCAACATGTCAGCAGGGCTGGTCATGTTTTGTTGTTGGGCTTGACTGACAACAGTGATGGTGTGTTGAGACACGACCAGGCAGGCCACTGCCCATGTGTTTTCAGTCAACTTTCACTGGCAGAGAGAGCGAGAGAGAGAGAGAGAGAGAGAGAGAGAGAGAGAGAGAGAGAGAGAAGGAAAACAAAGAGGCATTTCTAAAATAAAACTGTGGCTCCCTGGGAACGAGCGGTACCGAGCGTGATCAAACGCAGCACTGACCTAATTCTCTGCCACCCATAACAGAGATCCAGGGAGAAGAGAGATCTGAGGAGATCAACACTGGAGAGAGAGAGAGAGAGAGAGAGAGAGAGAGAGAGAGAGAGAGAGAGAGAGAGAGAGAGAGAGCGCTCCGGAATCCACCCCACTTCCTGTCTCCATGAGGGGATCTGGTTTAGGGGTAGCGCTGGTGTTGGTGGCAAAGGGGGCAGCGGTGGCAGCAACCCAACAGCACAGGACTGGATCCTATGATAAAAGTGTGTGTTTGCATGCTTGTGTGTGTGTGTGTGTGTGTGTGTGTGTGTGTGTGTTGTGCCCCTATCTGCTCATGAGCTCATCCTGTGTGGCCTCATACGGTCCCATCTGTCCTCACACACACTATGACGGCGCAAAAAAGCTTTTAAAGGGCTACCGTTATGTGCATGAGCGACCAGAACATCGTGTGCAGCGCTGCTCTGTTGTGACTGGACCGGGGGGGGGGGGGGGGGGGGGGAGTATTTTTAGACAACATCACGTCTCAACACACCGGCGTAATCAGATTATACCGAAAGCGCTAAAAGCCTTGGAGAGACCAGGAACCGGCGGAGGGGGAGACACAAGCAGCGTATCCCCGCAAGAGGAGAGACGGGGGATGAAACCATTAGCGGTTGGATTCCTGACGTCTCCATCCCATGACAGGAAGGGATGAGGTGTAAATGAAGCTGTTAGCTGACGGCGTTAAGCTCGGGTGGGATCCTGCTCATTTGGCTGTTGGAGGGTGTGGCGGCGGCGGCGGGTGGCGGCGGCGGCGGCGGCGGCGGCGGTTAGAGTCGTTTTGACAGTGTTAGACGGTATCGGCAGCTCCGGAGGTTCACGCGGGCCCCGGCTGATGATAGATGGAGGCTTGAACTTTAATCAGAATGGCGCCTGGAGCATTTTCAGGGAGGTAAACAGGTTAATCAGTCAAGCCTCCCTCCCTCCCTCCCTCTCGTTCTCCCGCTACTCCTTCCACCGGCACATGACCACTTCTGACGCTGGCACGCCATTCGTCTCTTTCCCATCAGCGCCTCTCGCTCTGCTCCTTCCCTCACGCCTTCCCTGCAGCCCTCCCCATAAAGCACACCCCGCTATCATATGAAGGGGAAGTGAACATCACGACTCTCCCCCCCGCCGCCGACAACCCCCATTCAATATCTCACAGCATCATCTAGCGTAAAACTATGAGGTGGGAGGAGAGCATTAGCCGAGCGGAGGCCATTCGTACGCCGCTGGCTTCTGGCATCATCGCCCCCCCCTCCGCCGGGCTGCGTCAGGAGAGGAGGATCATCCGTTATCGCCCCGACATCTTCTGCAAAAACTTTGTAACGAAACCCTCCCGGAGCCAAACCCCCAAGCAGAGGAAAGGGCAGGGAGAGCAAGGGGAAGCAGCAGCCAAGCCTTCTCCATTGTTAGCGCCGTCCCCGAGGGGTTATTTAGCGAGATGGCCCCCCAATGCCTCTCCAAGAAACAGCCCGGGCCCGCGAGCCTGCGTAACCACTTGTGCAACACTTTGTGCTGAACAGCGCCAAGTCACCGTGCGCCTGACCGTCATGTTTAAAAAAAACAGGCTGCAACCAGAAACGAAGAACTCCCGGAGCTTCTGGTCCGAGCCGCATTCCACGTTTTTTTTGTCATCCATCTCGCGCGTATAAACAACTTCTCCCCCTCGCCAAGAAAAATAAATAAACAATCACTGGTAACCGAACGCTTCGGGGGGCCGGCCAAGAGTGCGAACATTACAAGGCCTAAACGTCTCCTGTGGAGGGAAAGGCCTCGTCCAATCTAAATTACCCACACCATCTCTGCAACCGCACCGCATGTTCAGCCTTGTCGGGAGATTATATTGTGTCGTCTGGGTTGCCGACCACAGGCTGCACACCCGAGCAATCAGCGGGGGCCGGCTAGCCCGCCAAGATAAACTTCACAGGCGGTTGCTGCCTCGTTTACGGGCTCGGCCGCGCGACTGCAGCCTCGCAGCCTCGCAGCCTCGCAGCCTCGCAGCCTCGCAGCCTTTTCTCCCTGTCGTGCGTCAACCCGGTGGCCTCGGCGCCGCTCTCTTCTCCGGCCTCGTGCTGATTGGGTTTGGAGAGAAAGTGCTTCTGGTTCATATTTGTCCGGGAATGTTGCAGAAGGGTTGTGCAACGGTGAGTTAGGAAACACAGCTTACAGGAGGCCGTGAAGGGGGAGGGAGGGGGGAGGGATGGGGGAGAGGGGCCTGAGCTTATTTGTGTAGTGTATACAGTGTTTATGTGGCGTTCCTCGGTGTTCGTACCCCCCCCCCCCGCTTGTCGTCAGGAGACTTCTGAGTGTTCACTAGCTTAATGATGTGAGCATCAGTGCTTTAGTTTGAACTAAACACACTAGATACACACTAGACTAGATACACACTAGACTAGATACACACTAGACTAGATACACACTAGAGACACACTAGATACACACTAGACTAGATACACACTAGAGACACACTAGATACACACTAGACTAGAGACACACTAGAGACACACTAGACTAGATACACACTAGATACACACTAGACTAGATACACACTAGACTAGATACACACTAGATACACACTAGACTAGATACACACTAGATACACACTAGACTAGATACACACTAGACTAGATACACACTAGACTAGATACACACTACATACACACTAGACTAGATACACACTAGAAACACACTAGAGACACACTAGAGACACACTAGACTAGAGACACACTAGATACACACTAGACTAGAGACACACTAGAGACACACTAGACTAGAGACACACTAGAGACACACTAGATACACACTAGACTAGAGACACACTAGAGACACAATAGAGACACACTAGATACACACTAGACTAGAGACACACTAGACTAGAGACACACTAGAGACACACTAGACTAGAGACACACTAGACTAGACACACTAGAGACACACTAGACTAGAGACACACTAGAGACACACTAGATACACACTAGACTAGAGACACACTAGAGACACACTAGAGACACACTAGACTAGATACACACTAGAGACACACTAGATACACACTAGACTAGAGACACACTAGAGACACACTAGAGACACACTAGACTAGATACACACTAGATACACACTAGACTAGATACACACTAGACTAGATACACACTAGATACACACTAGACTAGATACACACTAGACTAGATACACACTAGATACACACTAGACTAGATACACACTAGATACACACTAGACTAGATACACACTAGACTAGATACACACTAGATACACACTAGACAAGATACACTAGAAACACACTAGAGACACACTAGACTAGAGACACACTAGAGACACACTAGATACACACTAGACTAGAGACACACTAGAGACACACTAGACTAGAGACACAATAGAGACACAATAGAGACACACTAGATACACACTAGACTAGAGACACACTAGAGACACACTAGACTAGAGACACACTAGAGACACACTAGATACACACTAGACTAGAGACACACTAGAGACACATTAGACTAGAGACACACTAGAGACACACTAGAGACACACTAGACTAGAGACACACTAGAGACACACTAGAGACACACTAGATACACACTAGACTAGAGACACACTAGAGACACACTAGAATAGATACACACTAGACTAGATACACACTAGATACACACTAGATACACACTAGACTAGATACACACTATAGACACACTAGAATAGATACACACTAGACTAGATACACACTAGACTAGATACACACTAGATACACACTAGATAGACACTAGATGCACATGAGCATATGGAAATGAAGGCATTAATGATAGATCAGTGCATAACTCAAGGTGTCAGGGAGGAGGAGGAGGAAGAGGAGGAAGAGGACGAGAGGAGGAGGAGGAGAGGAGGAGGAGGAGGAGGACGAGAGGAGGAGAGGAGGAGGAGGAGGAGGAGGAGGAGGAGGACGAGAGGAGGAGGAGGAGGAGGAAGAGGAGGAGGAGGAGAGGAGGACAACTCCAGCAGCAGCTTGGAATAAAAGATTCCGTGAGGAGAAGAAGAGTGGAAGGCTGTGGGAGTTGAGAGAAAAGGGGGAGGGGGGGTGAAAAGTGGGAGGACAGCTGGTTCACACACACACACACACACACACACACACACACAAATGTATAGATGAGAAGAAACACACGCATATACCATCCACCCACAAACACTCGTTACAGGCTGGACTCCTGGGGGAGGCAGGACTCCTGTGTGAGTTGACTCCCTCCCTCCCTCCCTCCCCCCTCTCTGGGGATCTTCTCTCTCTCTGAACATCCATGTTACACAGTGCAGACTTCTATTACACTGCCTTGGTGCTACTTTCTACTGCCCCCCCCACCCCACCCACCCCCCTCGTGTCTCTCCAACCTCCCTGTACTCAGTGCTCATAAGTCTTTCGCTCCTTTTCATTTGCTCTCTCTCTCTTTCTCTCACCCTCTCTCTCTCTCTTTCTCTCACCCTCTCTCTCACCCTCTCTCTCTCTCTTCAGGGAGTACTGGTCGGAGGAAGTCAGGGAATCAGTAAGGACCTTCATTTGCTCAAGCATGACTAATGAAACCCCAGTTTCCTGTGCCCCATTCACACACACACACATATACACACACACACACACACACATATACACACACACACACACACATATACACACACACACACACACCATACCCACATACACTTGTGCAGGCACACATATTATTAAAGTGGCAATCTGCAAAATAAATGTTGGTTTTATTTTGGTCATCTTTGTCTCTCAGCCTCCTCACTGCTCATCCCAGAGGTCACCTGTCAATCAAACAGCGTGTCCAGTACTGTGACGTTCTAGTTTCTACCCAGTTCTTCTTCTATTTATCCCAAACAAACCAGCGTTGCCACACTCGTCAAATTCAAGGACTTTTCAATGTCTTGCTTGGTGAAATTCATGGACTCAAAAACTATCCAGGTGAAATCCTTCATTTTCAAAGACCGCAGCTCTGTGAAGACAAATATCCACCAGGGTGTGAAGTGTTGATGCTGGGGTGGAGAGAGGGCCAGAGAGCTCATTTGAGTGCTATCATTTAATAAAAAAAACATTAACATTGGACATTACTACTTCATCCATCTTTAATAACATCTCCGTCCTAAATAAAACAGCTAACTGCCGTAACGTCTACCACTGAAACACACTTGTTGGCAGGACGCTGAGCACCAGTCGTCTCCACGGCCTGAGAAGTGGCCTGGAAATCTCCACGGCCTCATAATAATGCACGGCAGACAGGGCCTGTCGGAGCAGTAGCCCAGCTGAAAGTGATTTGGAGAGATGGAGGGAGCGAGCGAAGGAGAGAGAGAGGGAGAGAGAGGGAGAGAGAGAGAGGGGGACAGAAGGAAAGAGGGATAGAGGTAGAGGGAGACAGCCATCAGCCCCATCGTCCCATCTGTCTCTGGTTATAGATGAATCTGTCCTGACAACACAGGAGAGGCCTAGACAACGCCCCCCCCAACCCCCAACCCATCTGCACACACACACACACACACACACACACACACACACACACACACACACACACACACACACACACACACAGTCAAGCAAAAGGAGGGGGGTATCAAGGGAGGTGTGAGTAAAGTAAAAAGTAAAAAAACCTACAAGAGGGAGTTAGGAAGAGACGTGATTCAGGAGGGCCTAGAAAAACCTGGAGAGAGAGAGAGAGAGAGAGAGAGAGAGAGAGAGAGAGAGAGAGAGAGAGAGCGAGAGAGATTGATTCGGTAAAGAGGCAGAGCGAGCAGTGGGTGTGAAGAAGGAAGAGAGAGATGGAGCTTGAACAACGATGAGACCAGGACAGAACGGTAGAGAGACAAAGAGAGAGAGAGAGAGAGAGAGAGAGAATAAACAAAGATGGAGAGAGAGAGAGAGAGAGGACGAGACGATGCCTTATTTTTTCCTCGACTCTCCATTTGCACAAAACTTTCATTAGCACCAATTTGGCCGGGGAGCCGCAGGCTGGCCCATTAGGCTGGCCGGCATCCATCAGCCTGCCCTCCCTCCCAGGCCAGAGACTTACAGCGCCCGCTTGCTTATTAAAATTTGTCGCCCGTCTCCCAACGCCCGACACCGCTGGAGATTAGGACGGGGCCCCCAGACAAATCTGTTCCAGGGAATGAAGCAGAGGAGAGAGAGAGAAGGAGGGAGGGAAGGAGGGAAGGAGGGAAGGAAGGAAGGACAGTAGGAGGGGAGTAAAGAGAAATGTGGCTGCTCAGACGGAGCGGATCAGAGCGGGGGCCTATCACCTGGTTTGATTTATACACTCCTGTAGATCACACACACACACACACACACACACACACACACACACACACACACACACACACACCCTCTCTCTATTTCACCCACACATCCCAATACATCCCACATAGTCCCCCCCCCCACAACCATCCCAAATGTTTTCCATTCCCATTAACACCCCCAGCAAACACACACACACACACACACACACACACACACACACACACACACACACACACACACACACCCCAGTAGGGAATGCTGGGCTCGCGGCGCCTCCCACTGCACACTCAATCAAAGCGGCGGCCAGATAAGACGCATGATGAATGTTGTAATTGAAGGCAGCAGCAGGGTAATGCTGCAGCGCTCCGGGTTGGGGGGGGAGGAGGGGGGAGGTAGGGGGGACGGCGAGCGGGTGATTAGCCTCCAGGATTTATTGTTATTGCCTGTCTTATTAAAAAATACTAAGACTGTCTGCCTCGCGGACTGTAGCGCACCACGGCTACACATAAAGGGTCCTGCACCCTTTGGATGGATGAGCACACGTCAGGGTGGCTCCTGTATGGAGTCGGCGGGGTGGGGTGGGGAGGAGGGGTGGGGGGAGGGGAGGGGTTGTCGTCCAATCACATCACAGAACTGCAGCTCGGCTAAAACGTGGAGGTGCAGGGACGACATGTGGATGCAGAAACTAGAGATGTGTACATTCATTCACACCCAGGAGATCTTCCTCCTCTCCCCTCCCTTTCTCGGTTTCTCAGCTCACGTGGAGCTCAACCTGGCAACATCAAAGGTAATTCAGAGAGAGAGGGGGAGAGAGAGAGAGAGGGAGAGGGAGAGGGGGGGAGAAAGTGCATGCGGTGTGCATCGGAGAGGTGGGCTTCTCCTGTGGAGTCGGGTGTGAAGGAGGGAGACGAGACGATTCATCACGAGGTTGTTGTCTCTTTCCTTCAGCATTTCAGGTTGGAGGGCCAGGTTGAGGGGCCAGGTTGGAGGGCCAGGTTGAGAGGCCAGGTTGAGGGGCCAGGTTGAAGGGCCAGGTTGAGGGGCCACGTTGAGGGCCCAGGTTGAGGGGACAGGTTGGAGGGGCCAGGTTGAGGGGCCAGGTTGAGGGGCCAGGTTGGAGGGCCAGGTTGAGGGGACAGGTTGAGGGGCCAGGTTGAAGGGCCAGGTTGGAGGGCCAGGTTGAGGGGCCAGGTTGAGGGGCCAGGTTGGAGGGCCAGGTTGAGGGGACAGGTTGAGGGGCCAGGTTGAAGGGCCAGGTTGAGGGGCCAGGTTGGAGGGCCAGGTTGAGGGGACAGGTTGAGGGGCCAGGTTGAAGGGCCAGGTTGGAGGGCCAGGTTGAGGGGCCAGGTTGAGGGGCCAGGTTGGAGGGCCAGGTTGAGGGGACAGGTTGAGGGGCCAGGTTGAAGGGCCAGGTTGAGGGGCCAGGTTGAAGGGCCAGGTTGAGGGGCCACGTTGAGGGCCCAGGTTGAGGGGACAGGTTGGAGGGGCCAGGTTGAGGGGCCAGGTTGAAGGGCCAGGTTGAGGGGCCAGGTTGGAGGGCCAGGTTGAGGGGACAGGTTGAGGGGCCAGGTTGAAGGGCCAGGTTGGAGGGCCAGGTTGAGGGGCCAGGTTGAGGGGCCAGGTTGGAGGGCCAGGTTGAGGGGACAGGTTGAGGGGCCAGGTTGAAGGGCCAGGTTGAGGGGCCAGGTTGGAGGGCCAGGTTGAGGGGACAGGTTGAGGGGCCAGGTTGAAGGGCCAGGTTGGAGGGCCAGGTTGAGGGGCCAGGTTGAGGGGCCAGGTTGAGGGGCCAGGTTGAAGGGACAGGTTGGAGGGCCAGGTTGAGGGGCTAGGTTGAAGGGCCAGGTTGAGGGGCCAGGTTGAGGGGACAGGTTGAGGGGCCAGGTTGAAGGGCCAGGTTGAGGGGCCAGGTTGAGGGGCCAGGTTGAGGGGACAGGTTGAGGGGCCAGGTTGAGGGGCCAGGTTGGAGGGCCAGGTCGAAGGGCCACGCTAAGGCCGCTCGCTCCCCGGCGGCGGCGCCTCGTCTGGCAGGTGAACGAGAGCGCGCGCAGGGGGATTTCTCCTCTGGCCGTCCACGCCGTCTGATGACTCTGATTTACGGCGGTAAATGCGGTTTGCTGCGGCCTAATCGATCTTAATGGCTCCTGACTTGTGGCACATGGAGGAGATGATTTCAATTAGCGAGAACGAGGATGTGTTTGTCCACGGACGCGCCGGCATGTTCTCCACACGCAGATCTTGGGGAACCAATCATCATAATGGGGGCGGGAAGTCTTTTCATTTTGGTTGTTAGAGGAGACTTTTACCTTTGAAATGGTCAAGGTGTACAATCTGTCAGTAGTAGCAGCAAGGAAAGGAAAACTGGTGTAATTGGGCATAACTAAGTCACTTTAAATTGCTTTTAACTGACCTGTGATGTACTGAACCTCGCTAGGCAGCTAATTCTGACCTGATGTTTTGTACCTTGATGCAAAAACAACAACAAAAAAATCACTTCTGGGACAAATAAAATTGAAACTTGAACCTTGAACAACAAAAACGATTCTCTTCTCTCCACTCAGTCGTCACTGAGTCAAAGCAGAGCGACAGGCCACTCGTACCTCAGAACATTTTCCACCACACAAATGGACTGACACATGCAACTGAGAACACACGCATGTAGGGATGTGCAAACATGACCAGCAATGACAGACTCACAAAAACTGGGTCAGTCAGACGCACATACCTGCTGCACACACCCTCCAAACCGACACTGCGCGAGCCCAACGAGCGTAAATACGTGGTCGGTGAAAGTGTGTCCACTGTCAACACTAACCCACACACCAACAATTACGGGGGAAAACCACACATGCAGACAGCGAGCCAACCGCGGTCCCAGACAATGCCCGTTCAACTGCTATAAATAGCAGCGCCACATGGCAGTGGGTTTGTCTGAAGGTTTCATTAGCACAGCACCTAGAGGACTGAGGACTGGAGGCCCGGTGCCAGCAGAGAGAACCGAGCCAAACCTTACTCCACGCAATCCGTCTGAAATGTTGTGGTGATGCGTTCAGTGACTTCATGTGGTGCTGGGATTCGGAGCTTTATCTTGGTACACCAAACCCATTTTCAAACCTGGCCTCGCTCCAAACC
>JAXDDX010000047.1:1960000-2105000 GCA_034670405.1 Hoplostethus atlanticus
TGATGTGGGAGCACTCTGATTTATCCTTTGATGGAGGGGAAGAGGGGAAGTATGTGCATACACAGCCTACATGTATAAGTGTGTGTGTGTGTGTGCAGGCTTGCCAGGCTGGTCAAGCCAGAGCAGGTGTGTGTGTGTGTGTGTGTGTGTGTGTGTGTGTGTGTCTGGGCCGGCTGACCCACAGAGGAAGACAAATGGCTATAGCAGGGGGGACCGTGGTTGACATTTAGGTTTCATGTGGTAATGGACGCTGACCTGCCGGGGTCAGCGCTGCCGGTGAAGCAGCAGAGGGGCCCATTCCTGCACATGGCCCCGGCCCCGTAACCAGACACTAACAAAACAATGGCGGACACACACACACACACACACACACACAATCACAATCACTCACTCGAGCATCAGACATTCCACAGGTTGGACCACATGGGTGGGGTGCCCCAACAGAGACAGACAGATGTGTCCAGCATGTGGATCATCTGATGGGAGCGGGACGTGGCATGGGCTTCATCCCTCTGGGTCCATATACTGTCATACCCCCTCGGTGTGTGTGTGTGTGTGTGTGTGTGTGTGTGTGTGTGTGTGCTCGCTGCAGGAACAGGGCAGGTGGAACAGGAGGCAGCGGTAGTAGTGGTGTCGGCTCTCGGCTCGGCAACAGGAGGCTACTTTATATACTGTTTGTGACAGCTTTGCGGTAATAATGGAGCCCGGGCCCCCGCTACTGCAAGTGGCATGCTCAGTCAAGTGAGACTCTGCCTGGGAGAAGACACACACACACACACACACACACACACACACACACACACACACACACACACACACACACACACACACACACACACACACCAGGCAGCCTCCTTCATGCCTAATGAGACCACTGGGAGAGAGGAGATAGGAGCGAGGAGAGAGAGGCAGGGAGGGAGAGAGAGAGAAGCACATGAAGAGAGAGAGAGGGAGATAGGAGAGAGAATGGGAAAGAAAGGGGAGAGAAAAGGGAGAGGGAGCAAACAAGAGGGGGGAGTAGAAAAACCACAAATATACAGACGGACAGAGAAAGAGGGAGAAAAAAAAGGGAGATACTTTCAAGGTTTGGGAGCTGAGAGGAGAGGAAGGGAGGGGAGAAGGAAAAGGGAGAGGGAGAGGGAAGGAGGGATGACCTGGATTGCTGCCAAAACATCAAGAGGAAGATGGGGGGGGGCGGGGGAGGGAGGGTGTCAGAGAGAGAAGAATGGGAGGAAAAGAGCGAGAGAGAGAGAGAGAGAGAGAGAGAGAGAGTCAGGGTACACCTCTAGGCTTGGCAGAGGGTTATTACGCAATGTACACAATACAAGGGGGGGGGGGGGGGGGCGGGATCAAAGACATGGGGCAGATTCAATACTACATGTGACACTGCAGTGCAAGGAGAAACAAGGAGGAGGAGGAAACGGCAAAAAGCAAACATATGAAGGGAACTCCCCGGGGAGGGAGGGAGAGAGGGAGAGAGAGGGAGGAGTATACTGGGTACATCATCATCACTGAGTAAGAGGGGAGGACGAGGGTGACGACAGGAGAGTAAAAAAAACAAGCAAACATTAAAAAAAAAAAAAGAAGAAAATATGAGGAAAGCGCTCTACCTCCCCCCTGGTGCTGTGTCATCTGTTCATCCAAGCAGGTGCACATCGGGGGGTGAAATGGGTGCTGGGTAAGTGAGTAAATAACTCACCGTCCAAAATAGGAAAAGGGCTAAAATGTCCAGAGACAAGGAATAGGGAGAGACAGGCACAGAGGGGGGAGGAGGAGGGGAGGAGGGGGGAGGAGGGCATCAAATATGAACAGGCTCTCTACGGTCTAATACAGCGACGAGCCACTTAGCCCCACGCTCATCAGACGGGGAAGATCAACGTGTTGGGACTACGATGCTTAGCCCCGCCCCCGCAGCAGGCCGGCGTGTCAACATGCGACATGTCAGCGCCACCGTGCACGCCGCTCTGATCTAGGATCAGACCGCTGGACCGAAGTATGGAGGCACTCTCTCGCCTCTCTGGCTCTTAGCCTCACGCTGCAAGAGCTTGCAGCTAATGTACAGCCCAGCCGCCCCCCATCCTTTACTGCTTGGACTCTGAGGACAAGGGAATCCTGCCGCTAAGCCCTTGTTCGATTGGTCGAGTGGTGCCCAACTCATCCAGCAGTTCATCACCTTGTGATACGCCACACAGAACCACGATCTGGTTTATACAACTCCCATTTCCAACATGGCTTTCAATTCTTCACGGCCAACTCACTTGTGTTCAGGCAAGCAATAGGGGCTGGATCTGCATCTCAACCCCATGGGAGAGTCTCCATGTTGTGGTGTATGAGGTTTGTGTGTCCTGGTATGTGCGAGGACAACCTCTACTCTCTGGTCCAATGAGAGATGGACGGACCTGTTTGACTGTCTGGTCCCGACTCCTCTCTCTGGATGACCGTGGAGGCCAGAGACACACAGACCACCTCGCTCCACGCTTTGGAGGAGATGGATCGCACAGTGTCATCCTGAGACTGTTCTAAAGCTAAGTTTCCCACGGGAAGAAGAGGTGTGGAGCAGCCTCTCTTTCAGGGGAAGAAGAGGTGTGGAGCAGCCTCTCTTTCAGGGGAAGAAGAGGTGTGGAGCAGCCTCTCTTTCAGGGGAAGAGGTGTGGACAACCGGATGGGCATGGGTATGGGTATCACCATGTACACACTGCATCTGATGCAGTGTGTACAACCCAAACTACCTGCAGGACTTCCATCAAGGGATGTCGGCCTGGCTGCAGAGGAAGCAGATATACGACCCGCCCTCCTTCTGGCCACCCACACACCACCGCTGATCCCAGACAGACCTCCAGGAAGACTTGGCCGTCATCCACCGGTGACATCTTCAGCAGGGCGAGCTGGGAAAGTCAGGAAGCCGACCGGAGGGCATATACGGTCTGGGTGGGAGGCAGCGGATGGTGGCAGGAGCCCTGTCCTTCGCCTGCACCGTTTGGCACATCGCTGCTGCTGTTGCTACGGCTACCTCGCTGACCAACTGGACCGCTCCCAGCCAAAACTCAATACAACACACAGGTTAGGTGGAGATACTAAGGGGGCATTGTCATGAGTTAGAAAGTCCTCGGTTTGTACAGAGGAAGAAAATAAAGAGAACTGACTGACTGGGAACTCCAGTCCATACCAGACTTTGATTGTGATGATAAAACAGGAAGTAAAGGAGGTTGTAGGTACAAAATTAAAATCCCAAGACCATCAGCACGGCGTCATCTTACAGCATATAGTGCCTATTTACACATATAGAGTACAGAACAAAGGGACAGTATGAGGCGTACAATGGACAGTACACCATCACCTCACTACATATATACACTCAACGTTAGTCACGGCGAGGTATCTGCCTCTGAATCCAGTCCTGTTGTTAGCCACGATGCCTTCTGGGCAACGATTACTGAGCAGATATGTTCACCGCCGACAGCACGCTCAGCCAATTAGAGCACGTCAATGCTACATACATAGAGACACACACACACACACACACACACACACACACACACACACACACACACACACACACACACACACACACACACACACACACACACACACACACACACGAGGGGGAAACGTGTGGCGATGAAATATGACAGCGTGTCAAGCCCTGCCGTTATAAAGACACTCGACAATAAAGCTCCTTATCATTCAATAAGGCAATTCCCTTTTTACAAGACTCTCTCCGACACCGGGCTCGTTCCCGGGGAGCCTGCGGGGCGAGCGGCGGCGAGCGGCGGCGGCGCTCAGGTGCCCGAGACGCCGCCACGCTACACTGAAACCAGTAAATAAGCGCCCGAGCTAAATGATAACTTCATCCTGGGGTAAACACACCGAGGCTGCAGAGCACGTAAATCTCTGCTGCACTTCCCAGAATGGGTTCGGAGGCCACGCCCCCGAGTGTGTCAACCCCTTTATATACAACTCGCTCATTCCTCCTCTGCTGCACTCCCTCCTTCCTGTGCCTTTTCCACTGCAGGAAGGGCCCTATATAAATGTATATAATACATCAGCGCCCACTGTCATCAATTTCTCCTCTCTCTCTCTCGCTCTCTCGCTCTCTCGCTCTCTCGCTCTCTCTCTCCTCGGGGGTTCCCAGTGGCTGTCCAGAGCACATGTGTTTTGGTTTACCTAGAGTGGAGTCCTATCTGGGCCCTGGGCTGAGAGCAGACTGCAGGCTTTGTCTGTGGCACCATTAATCAACTGTCCTTTAACAAAAACAGAAAACCAGATGAGAGACAAAGGGAAGAGACGTGGGGGGTTGGCCCTCGCTTTAAGGGGGGAAGAAAAAGAGAGGGGGGTGGGGAAGAAAGAAGGGGAGAGAGAGAAGGGGGGGATGCTTGACCCAGATCGAGGCCTTCAATAAATCAAGCAGCAACAATAACAAGCAAAGTTTTCATGTGGCTCCATTGATTAATCAGGTTTTTTTCTTTTCAGCACGGGAGGCAAGGGAGTTCTTCTTCTTCTTCTTCTTCTTCTTCTTCTTCTTCTTCTGTCTTCTTCTGTCTTCTTCTGTCTTCTTCTGTCTTCTTCTTCTTCTTCTTCTTCTTCTGTCTTCTTCTTCTGTCTTCCAGAGTGGTTTTCATGTCGGGGGTTATAACGTCTTTATGCTGCGAGGGTTTGGACACGGAGAGCCTGCTGATGAGAGCGAGGCCTTGAGTCCGGGGGGTGTGAAGGGCGTTTGAAGGGTAAGTCATACACGCATTCGTATGACTTAATACTAACACAAACAAGCACTGTTTTACACACACACACACACACACACACACACACACACACGCCATCCACAGACGGACCCACGGCCACAGGATGTGAAGTAGCCCTCGGAGACTCTTTGCGAGGTGCCGATCGATGGGCATTGAGTGTGGACAAGGAGGCCTCAGGATCGATAGGTGGCCATTACAAAGATGTGCCCACTGGGACCTGGGAGATGTGGGGGGGGGGGGGGGGGGGGGGTGAATACAGCCCTCCATGCTGTCCTCTTTACCGCCTCGGAGGGAGGTTTAACTCCACGTGAGTGCTAGACACACACACACACACACACACACACACACTGAGACACACACACACACACACACACAGAGACACACACACACACTGAGACACACACACACACTGAGACACACACACACACTGAGACACACACATACACTGACACACACACACACACTGAGACACACACACACTGAGACACACACACACACAGACACACACACACACACACAGACACACACACACTGAGACACACACACACACACACACACAGAGACACACACACACACTGACACACACACACACACACTGACACACACACACACTGAGACACACACACACACTGACACACATACACACACACTGAGACACACACACCAGCTAATGGCGTCCCAGGAGACCTGCCACCACACCAGGAGCGCTCATCCCTGTCTCCCTTCCTCTCCCTTCCTCTCCCTCTCTCTCCCTCTCTCTCCCTCCCTCTCTCTCCCATCTTCAGTCTTCCAGGGAGGCGGGTGGAGGCGGGGGCATTCCTTCTGTCTCTCTAACTCACTCGCTGTGCCATCTTCTCCTCCCTCCTCCCTCCCTCCCTCCCTGTCTCTCCCTCCCTCCCTGCCTCCCTCCTGTGCATTGCAGTGTCACCAGTGCTGCCTGTGCTGTGCTCTGTCAGTGGAACAGCTTGATCCTGAGACTCGCTGTCACGCCCTCCTCCTCCTCCTCCTCCTCCCTCTGCTAACAGAGAGAGCACTAACTGTTCTCTCTCTCTCTCTCTCTCTCTCTCTCTCTCTCTCTCTCTCTCTCTCTCTCTCTCTCTCTCTCTCTCTCTCTCTCTCTCTCTCTCTCTCTCTCTCTCTCTCTCTCTCTCTCTCTCTCTCTCTCTCTCTCTCTCTCTCTCTCTCTCTCTCTCTCTCTCTCTCTCTCTCTCTCTCTCTCTCTCTCTCTCTCTCTCTCTCTCTCTCTCTCTCTCTCTCTGCTGGGGAAATGCCAACATACCTCTACAAAATGTCTGGTAGTGACATAACCTCTCCCATCACTTCCCGTTTCACACGATCCTGCGGTGATGTTGCATGAAGGTCTACTCGCGGTCCAGCGTAATTTCAAGGCTGCAATGACTTGTGGGAAAGGTTGAGCTGAAGTAGGTGTAATAAAAAATAATAATCCTTCAGAGGCTCCAGTCTGTAAAAGTAAGTGTCCGAAATCAAACGTTTTACTAAAACATTTACCTGCCAAGAATAATTTCTACCGGCCAAAATGATTTAGATCCATTTTTCTAGAAAGTGTCACCAAAGCTGTTTCCTGTTTCCTGTTACATTAAAGAGAGCGACGAGAGCAGATGGAGAGTTTGAACGTAAAACTTGCTCACTCACTTCTTCATTTCTCTTAGCGGCCTCACACCTGACACGTGTCTCCGCACGGGAATAACGTTGAGCTTCAGCTAACGTTGAGAAACAGGAGGACCGGTTACCCTACCGCAGCCAATCAGGAGCCTGTTTGATGCTGACATCAAAGGGACCGCTGTACGTTTGAAAGCGAAGAGCAAAGACCGTGTACAACCGAGGCTTTCAAATGTTATCATCTCAAAAAGTTAGCGGTCAACTTTCATCCCCTAAAGACGCGTTGTACCAGCAGAGCCTGGGACCGGAGTCACCTACTGTTCTTTAAAATGTACAATCACTTGTTATATTCATGCTATCAATCGTTTCGTAAGAGTTGGCATCACTTTTTTTTTTCCAAGTGGTGGATATCTCATTTTGGAAAGAACACACACACACACACACACACACACACACACACACACACACACACACACACACACACACACACACACACACACACACACACACACACACACACACACACACACACACCCTTTTAAAAGGCCAGCCCAGGCTCTTTCCAGAGGAGAATGAAACCAATGAGGCGGACTCTGGCTCTCGTGTCCACCGCCACTCCAGATATTCACTATGTAACACCACATTAAATCTTCCTCCCCTCTCCTCCTCCTCCTCCTCCTCCTCGTCGTCATCTCCCTCTCTTCTGCAGCCCATCTCTACCGGCTCTGCCATTAGAAGACGGATGAAAATAGTGCGTTTGGAGCGATGTTGTGGAGACGAAGGACTATTAAAAGCCAGGCAAATGCCTTTACCAGTGCATATGAAATTGCGCCGAGGTGCCAAGTCGGCCCCTGCAACTGCCGTCCAAAAAACCCTTCTGTGGCTGATCAAAAAGAAATGGGCACTCCCAACATGCAGGCGTGCGCATACACACTAACACACACACACACACACACATACACACAGAGTTTCTGGGCTCGGCTTGCAGTCCCCATTGGTTTGGAAGGCCGTAGCAGGCTATAACAACTACAGCCTGGACGGCCTTTTTAGTAGCGGGCCCTCTGTTTCAGCAATCTGGGTTCTCTTCGCCTTTGGACAGGGACCAGGTCAGGCTGCACAATACACTACTGTGTTTAGAGAGTGAAAGGAAAGAGAGAGAGAGAGGGAGAGAGAGAGGGAGAGAGGGAGAGAGAGAGAGGGAGAGAGAGGGGGAGAGAGAGAGAGAGAGAGAGAGAGAGAAGGCCTGAGACTCTGTATGTGTGCTCTCACATGTGTGTGTGAGCATGCAGGTTTGGGTGTGTGTGTTATGTCTCCATGTGTGAGTACACTATGTGTGTGTGTGTTGAGCGCTGAGCCCCTCCCACCCTTTCTCCCATACTGGATTACAGAACCTACTCCCCCCCCCTCCCCCCTCCTCCCATCTCTCCAGACTCCAATATTACATCGCCCATCGCTGCAGCTTTCTGCTGCTTCAGCAGAAAATGGCCATTTTGGGGCCTTTGCCGGCAGTTTCCCTCCACCAGGCAGCGTTTGAGCGGTGTTGTTGGAAACCTCCGAGGAGGTCCGCGCACCGGGCAGTAACACACATCACTGTCACTCTGAAACAATACTGGAGAAAGCCTGCGAGGACTGGAGGAAAAACACATTGCGGGGCCGGCCGGTGCCCCTTTAAAGAGCACCTGTCCCTTTAAGAGCTGCTCCTCTCAGCCTCGGAGCGCCGAGCCGAGCCGGGCTAGACTGAGCCGGGCTGCGCTGCGCTGTGCATGTACGGTAACGGGGGGGAGCCGCGCCGCCCAGCCTGCCAGCCCACCACAGGGAATTTGTTTATGTTTCCCTGCTGCCAAGTTCCTGTCAGGAGGCGCCCCAAAGAGGAACTGCAGACTGCTCAGCGCTGCGAGCTACGCCCTCTCGCCTAGAGTGGCTGGGGCTCTCTGCACACAGTCAGGAGAGGTCTCTTCATCAAACACCAAACACTCACACATTCACACGCACGGCGCTCTAACCGCCCGCCCTGTTGCTCCAGAAACCAGCCTCGACGTGAGATCAACCGCCGAGCTTGACGAAACAAGCAATAACAACAAGCCTCAACAGTTTAACACCAATTTGCTCGAAATACATAAAAAACGGGATGAAAGCCGGCGTGCCGTTACAGCAGCGCTTTACGAGCAGCGTTTTATTTGTGCAGCGAATTAAACGGGTATTGTAAAAACTCACCACACCACTACACAGCAAACCACTGATTGGTAAATACATGGGCATTAAGTTAAGCGCTTGTGGGGAAACGGCCATCTAAACAGAAGAGCGCTAAGCGTGCCTTTTCCTGCAATTATGACGAAGCAGCGCAGCGCTTGGCCATGTTCCTTCGTTCTGCATGTGTCACCGTGAGTCATCTGCTGTATATGAGCGTCCACCGCTGTCACGCAAGGTCAGCGAATGTGTTTGTCCGCCTCTCGAGAGCGATACCGCCGCCGCTGTCTGAGCGGTGAGGAAAGAGCCACTCACAGTAATACTGACCCACAGCGGCTCTGTCAAGGACGCCCGCCGTTTGTCTTCATACCGTGTGCGTGCATGTGCGTCCAGTCAGCGTGTGCGGTAGGAGATACAGGGGTGTGTGTGTGTGTGTGTGTGTGTGTGTGTGTGTGTGTGTGTGTGAATGGAGGAAGACGAGGTCAGATGAGGCCACGAGAAGGGGCGTGGGACCCAGGATGGCGAGACAGAGGAAGAGAGAGAGAGTGGAGCGAGAGAGAGAGAGAGACAGACAGAGAAAGGGAAGAACAAAAGATGGAAGCGTGGATGGAAAGATGTCAGGCCCACAGGGTGAGGGGGGTGGGGTAGGGGGTGAGGGGGTGAGGGCGGGGGTAGGAAGCAAAAACAGGAAGCAATCTATGTCAGCTTTGATGGCGGGACAGGGCCCACTCCCTCTCACGTGTTGGCACATTCCACCGTCCTCTGCCAGTTCTTTTACGAAACCCAATCAACAGGGTGGAGCAGAACACACACCGACTACAGCGTCAGACCTCTCCATCTGCCTGAAGAACAGCAGTGGGTGGAGTCGCTACACCCGCCACTGAGAGCTCAAATGTAGAGTAGCTGGCAGCAGCTACAGGGCACACTTCTGCTATTCTGCTGGTGCTGAGGAAGTAAGATGTCCCACAATACCTTGCTATTCAAACGCCTCACAATAGATGACATCAACGGCACAACAACAATACAAAACGGGTTGATGAGGATCTGCCTGATTTGGGTGTTGTCACGTTTGGAAAGCAACACAAAACACACACCACATTAATTCCATTACGATGGAAGAACAAAAATGCACCTCGGGCATTTTGGTGACTTTCACACGACTTAATAAAGAAACCTTGACTAGCTGAACATCCATTAGAGAGTCGAAGGAATCGGCACGTTGACACAAGCAGTCTGCGAAAGTAGTAAAAGCCCTAAAAAGGGTGGCAGGGAAAAATGCGGTTAGGTGTCAAATTCCCATTATTCCGTCCAAGTTCAATGGGGAGAAAAAAAGCATCGTTACATGGGAACACAAAAAAACACATTTCAACCTCGAAGTTTCCATGTGTGGAGCAAGGTAAACACACACACACACACACACACACACACACACACACACACACACACACACACACACACACACAGGCATAGCAGTCCCATTCTAGACGGAGCAGCAGCCTCGGCAGCCGCCGCCGACCTACCGCACACAGAGTGTGAATCATTAAAGGCATGTGTTCCACATCAACAGCCAGGGCTGCTTCCCAACCCTCTTATGAGACTGGACCTAAATTATGACGGGGAGAGGAGGGGTGGGGTGGGGGGGGGGGGGGGGGAGTTAAATGCTCGTTTAAGTGGAGACGAAAACCCCAAACCTCCTAACTCACAGAGAGAGAGAGAGAGAGAGAGAGAGAGAGAGAGAGAGAGAGAGAGAGAGAGAGAGAGAGAGAGAGAAACTGGCACCGGCTGTTGTTGCATGCAAGCGCTGCAAGTGCCTTCCCCCGGATCACAAAGTGAAATACGGCGCTGAAAACAACACGGAGCAGCTAATGGAATAAGGACGTGGTTTCCCAACGCCTGACACTTCATCATGAAGCAGACGAAGAGAACGGAGTTTCAGTCCACGTAAACACAGGAGAATGAAACGAAAGCAAAACTGGACCTGCAGGAATCCCTCATCACCCCGTCTTCATCGGTTTCCCGCCTCACGTGAAAGCATGAAGAAGTGTCCATGATCCGTGTCCATGGAGAGAGCCGACTTCTCATCGACTCTCTCCATGGGCACGGATCATCGGAGGCCAACGTGCCAGCCTCGCCCATCAGGCCAGCCATATGCCAGTCTGGTAGCTAATAGGGGGGGAGTCTGCCAGATCACTTGTCAGCCACAGCTACGACACATGGACATCCTCTGTGGGGGTGTGTGTGCACATATAAACACAAACACACACATATACACCCTTTCTGGTGGGGCCAGGCGGTGATGGGGGCGGGGGCGGGGGTTGGCATCCGCTAGCATCTTGGTACCCATCCTATTTGGGGCGGATCATCTCCCCCCCCTGGGTGTAGCAGGGATGGCTGACAGGAAACAACCAACCTGTTCTGCCCCCTCCTCCTCTTTCAGTGTAACTGTGATTTCCTGGAAATCAGCAGCTGTGGTTTAAATGAACTGAAATAAGATGACATGGAAGCAGATGTTGCTGCTTGCCGCCTCAATGCATGCGGTCTATATTAGGATGCTGAATCAGTCCCAGTCAAAAGTGGATTTCTGCCGTGTCAGAAGAAGCAGATTCATGGGAAATACACAAGAAGATCCAGCTGTCTGTTCACTGTGGACTCCCCGCGGTGCTCCCTCACTTGTTTATGTCTATTTCCTCTGTTTAAACGTGACGACCGATCCTTGATGACGAACGGCTGGTTGTGCTCGGTCTTTATCGCTATAACACGATGGCGCAAATCTCCCTGCTAGCAGCTCAGGCTCTGATGCAAGAGACCCAGGATTAGACTTGATCCTCACACTGGCAGCCTGTAAACAGTACAGAGTGTGTGTGTGTGTGTGTGTGTGTGTGTGTGTGTGTGTGTGTGTAGGGGTATGTTATGTTCAAATGTGTTTCCACAGCTTCGTTGTTCCTCAGCTGTTTCCATGGCAGTGTGCGACAATCAAAACCTTTCACAATGACATCGATAAGTAGAAGATATGACACACGGGGAAATACTGACGACAGGGCTCGATCCTGAGCGAAACTTTCAAACGTACGACCACAGAAACCAATGTGGCAACCAGAGAGGCACGCAGAGAGCGAGCTGGTATTTGGTAGTGTGGAGAACTCCTACTCTCCAGAGTTTTGACAGGAGCAACAAATTCTGGCTTACCCCGAAAACGTCTTATCCCCTGCCGTCCTCGGCCGATGAAATCTCCCCTTCAATCGATGGCAGCTCCTAAGCTCTGAGGAGAGAGGAAGTCAGAGAGAGAGAGAGATCAAACCAGGAGCTTTGTGGTCCTTATCCACGTGCTACAGCCTCTCCAGCCTCTCTGCAGTGGCGACTGCTTCCCTACACTGAACCCTCTGACTCTCGGGCTCGGTAATCCCCCGCCCCCTTCCGATAGATTGGACCTTCTCACTCCATTTCTGCCTCAGACATCATGTGAAAAGTAAAACAGTGCTATTGTGGTGTGTGAATTACCTAAGGCCTCGGCAGGCGCGGCAGCAGTGCGCATGGCCACAACTCAATTACAGCAATGTGAATCAGGTGGCAGCCCAGGAATCCCCCTCAGCCCGACACACAAAGGGGGACACAGAGGCGCCTTCCACGGCAAGATGGAGGCAAATCTAAAGTGGCGTGTCATCTTGTCACCGGGAGACAGCTAGGCCAACGCCACTCAGCTGAATGACCGCCTCAGACCTGGACCTAACGACACCGGACTGGTGTGTGTGTGTGTGTGTGTGTGTGTGTGTGTGTGTGTGTGTGTGTGTGTGTGTGTGTGTGTGTGTGTGTGTGTGTGTGGGCGCACAATGCCATTGTGTTTACTAACATGTCGGTTCACAGATTCACATCGAAACCCTGATAAACGCTACGTTGGTGAAGCAGGAAGAACGGAAAATGTGGGATTGTGGGATTGGTTTTGTTTTGTTTTTTTAACCAGAAACAGTAAATCACAAGCTGGTCGGCACGGGACATGCTAAAAGACACTTTCACAGATTCAACATTGTCTGAATGGAAAACGGGCTGGTGTCGAACCCTCTGAGTGAGTTCCTCCCGGCTAGCTCGTTTTATCTGTCCAGCCCCAATAAAACACACCGCTGTGGACCGAGGCCGAGGTTTTCATAAAGCATGTTCAAGGGAAACCAATGGCATTTAAAGCCGCGGTGTGTTTTGGTCTATTTCATTTCACTACAACACTCACGGTCACAGCGGGGAAGAAAGTTTCTACACTTCAATTAACCGAGAAAACAGCGAGTTACATCGGAGCTCCTCCCGACAGCCGTGGCGATTGTCATGAAAAAAATCCCCTCCCTCGAGGCCTCGGTGCCCTTTTCTGAGCGGCAAAAGGATTTCACACTAATCTGTCATCACAAGGAAACTCAAGACAGCACGCAGATAAAAATATAAATGTTTTTTTTTTAAATAATGTATTTATAAATTGCTCATAAAGCTTAATTAATGTCCACACTCCTCCGACCGGCCAGTACATGAAGCCCACCATGCTTCTGAAACGTTTCATCCATGAAGAATCACACAGCAAAAATACTATACTGGATTATCCACATCACATACAGTGTTTTCTCAGATGCACACGAGATGTTTTCAATGGATTCTGTGCTACCAAAATGTCGCTCATTGCATTGGGGGAGGAGGGAGGGGGGGGGCTAGCATGACCTTGTTGCTATTGGTGCATTTACAGCCTGTGTGCTGTGTGTGGAAAAAAATAATGATTTTAATAGTTTTTGAAAAGTAAGACCATTTTAGGATCTAATGAGGTTGTTTCTGGGAAAGCAGTGGACATGACAAAAGGCAGAGAGAGCGAGAGAGAGCGAGAGAGAGCGAGAGAGAGAGAGAGAGAGAGAGAGAGCCAATAGGAGAGCACAGACAATTACAGTGATCAGTTGGGTCCTACAATTGTAGACTTATACAGTATTATTGGTTGTAATCACTGTGGCTTGAACAGGATTATAAGTATGTACATCCAAACATCAGATGGGTCCAGATGTGGAACGTGGCCCTGCAGTAGAGGATGCTGGTCTTACTGAAGCTGCAGCCCTGGTTAGCATGTTAGCAACTCTAATGCTAACAAGCTAACCGGCTAACCAGCTAACCAGCCTACAACATGATCTTGGCACTCGGATGTTTTTGCTCCCTCTGGTATCCATTCCAACCTGAGTCGGCCAATCAACCGCTGTGCCCAGGCCCTGTATGACCCCTGACCTCACTTCCTGCCTCACTGCGCTCCACCACTTCCTGTTTGTGGACCCAGACAGTATCTGAGTGGGTTATCCTCGTCCAAAATAGTCTAAGCTGTGTGGGTAAATGCCTTCCACTCTTCCACTAGACCGACCACAGCTTCATTTAGAGGAAGAACAGGCCGGATAAGATGTGGAGGTGTGTGTGTGTGTGTGTGTGTGTGTGTGTTTATATGTGTGTATGTGTGTGTACACGTGTGTGAGGCCAGGAGCCTATACACTGATGAGAGTGGACAGGAGTAGCCTGGGGCAATCACGTCTTTATCCTCGCTGAT
Organism: Hoplostethus atlanticus; assembly: GCA_034670405.1. Lineage (NCBI taxonomy): Eukaryota > Metazoa > Chordata > Actinopteri > Trachichthyiformes > Trachichthyidae > Hoplostethus > Hoplostethus atlanticus. The sequence continues at coordinate 1,974,095 of JAXDDX010000047.1, forward strand.
GGGAGAACGCAGCTCACTGCAGACACTCACCTTTAACACACACACACACACACACACACACACACACACACACACAAGGAGAAGGGGCCCTCACTGCTGGAGCCCGGCCAGACGAGCCCATCTGCTTTTCCAATGGAACCCGATACACGCGACCCGATGCACCGCGCCGGGAAGGCCTCGATAGCCGAGGGACCGCCGAGCTCGCCGAGCGGAGCGTTCGAAGCGATAACACCGCCCGGCCTCCCGGCATCGGCACCTGCAATGGAGGCCCGGGTTGCTCGGACACTAGAGGATGAGGGCGTTCGATGGGAGAGGTGGTCCAACTCTCAGGTGAAATCGATCATCCACTCCGAGACGTTCGCTAACTCGCCGTGACAGCACCGCCGCTCCTCTGCCGTCGGACACCCAAGTGTAAATAAACGATAGCAGAAGAAGAAGACGGTGCGGGTGCAACCGGACGTCTCCAGGCGTGGGGTCATTTGGAAATGGCGGTGCAGTCATGAGCTTGCATTAACACAGACACAATGTGTTGTTTTTGCTCTCACACACACACACACACACACACACACACACACACACTATAAACTCCTCCCCTTGAGGCGCTGGTGGAAACCCCCCTTCAGTCACACATAGACACAACCTCTCCTGACATCGGAGCACAGCGCTCCTGGTGGACAGAGGCAGAGCGCAGGCCGAGGCCCCCAGACCGCCATTGTCCTTCAGAGTCATCACAACAAAACACAACGGGGAGGGTCACGCAAGAGAGGGAGAGAGAGAGAGAGAGAGAGAGAGAGAGAGAGAGAGACTAATCCACTGTGACAACGTTATGTAGAACAACCAATACAAGATACGGTCATCTGGGGGCAGGTGAATCCCACCGATCCGGCCGCTCCAGGAGAACCCGGCACCACTTGAATGGAAAACATGTCGGCTGCATGACGCACGGAGCGAAAAGCGCCACATGCGAGGAGAGAAACCGTAAATCCTGATGCTCGGCGGTGAGATAACTCACATGCTAACACACGGCCGTCAATTTTTTAGTTTCGCAGCGAGATTTTTTATGCTCAGTCGTAGAATAACAGCGAGACACACGTTGTGTTCACGAGTAAAAATCATCCCGTTGTACAAGAGACGATCTGTCAAAACCAGCGCCGGTTTGCGGTGAGGTTGTGGTGAGGTTGCAGTGAGGTTGCGGTGAGGTTGCGGTGAGGTTGTGGTGTGTGTTCATCATCCATTACTGCTGAGTGACCCTTAATAGGAAACCATCTTCGTCTGTCGGCCTGTTCATTCAGACTGCTGACAATAGGTGGTCTACAAAGGGCTTGGAAGGGACAGCCCCCCTCCCCCACCTCACCCCCCACCTCACCCCCACACCTCCTCCTCCTCCTCCTCACCCTTTCATATGCTAATCGGGGAGAAACTGTTTTGGGTTTACTGGCCTGGTTGGAAATGATTTAGGGTGACACCGGTGCTCCGGGCCTTTATGTCGCCGAGGCTCATATATCACCCCGATCATTAATCAATTAGCGTCTCCGAGCCACCTGTCGGACACATCGCCGCACAAAACATTCCTGCCCTTGGGCTGTTGCTAGACGATGATCATCAGTAGCACCGCCATTACCTACCCGCCGCTCCACCCCCCCACCCCCCCAGGGAGCTGCCCATGGTAACACCCTGATGGATTACATAATCACACCCAAACACGACGAGGGCTCCTCTCCAAGACAAGAAATCTGCATGGAAGCTGCTATGGCGGTTTTTATGGGTGCCCCCCACCCCCGACCAACCCCCCCACCCAATTGAACAGTGAGTTTTAAACATGCATTTGCCCTCCGCTGTCACACACAGAAAAGAGCAGACCAGGAGGAATTGACGCCGACCTTGAAGGGGAATCAATAACCTGACGGCTATTGAAAAGTGCTGAATGCACACCGACGCCGCGCCGGCCCCCATTGTTTTAAATGCGACTGCCTCCGGTGGGGTATTGACGCTTGTTCTGTATTGATGACGCGTCAGAGCAGCCGGACACGTCGGAGACGGAGAGGGCCAAAGAACCGGGGACTCGGGGACTCGAGAGCAAGGCAGGCATTCCAGAAAACTGGTTTTGTTTAGACTCGATGAACTTACTGCTGAGTGGTAGACTCCCACACACACACACACACACACACACACACACACACACACACACACACACACACAAAACGCTCAGTATCTGAGTTTGTGAGTGCGGGGGAAACTCAATGAGAGAGAGGAGGAGGAGGAGGAGGAGGAGAAAAAAAAGTCCTCTTCAATTTTTCATGATCTGTTGCATTTGAAAACTTCATCAGGCTTTGTCATCTCGGAGCGCCGGGCCACTCGAGGCGGTGTGGCGTCGCAGCGCGGGGATTGAGAAACTCCTCAAAGACTTCCTCTTTCGCTCAAACCACCGCAAAGACAAGAGAGTTCCTCTGGAGATTTCCATGTGAATTCCTCCCCTCATGCAAAAGGCCGTCGCCACCACTAGACAATCTCCCTCTCACAGCTTCCCTGAACACCCCCCCCCCTCCTCCCACCGATACCCAGCGCACCCTACCGTTTTCACACTTTTCTGTTATTTGGAACTAATTCTTAAAAGCAGCTGAAAAGATAAGCGGCACTAAAATTAGAGCCTAATCCTCCGACTCTCAATGTGAGGACATGGGAGCGAGTCGATTTGTCAAGCCTTGATTTAGCAGTATTCTTTCATTTCAACAGTAGCGCTCTTCACGCAGCTTAGCCGGCTCAATCAGTCTCACGTGGAGCGCTGTGGCGGGAGGCTGGGCGAGGCGGTGAGGACGGGGCGAGGGGGCGCTATCGACGGACACAGGCGGGAAACCGACTCGGCACCAGGCGAGTTGCCGCCGATCCCAACCTGCGCTGCACTCTTGAACCGCGGAGTGTTCCCCCGACACTCCCCATCCACTTCACACAGGAGAGCTGTTTGGCTGGGGACTGCACACAATCTGGGCCACTGTGCTGTGTGTGTGTGTGTGTGTGTGTGTGTGTGTGTGTGTGTGTGTGTGTGTGAGTGTTGGGTTGGGTTGGGTTGGGCGCAGGAGAATGGGAGTTTGTTTTTTGTTTGATTATCTTTTTTAAATCCGACCAGCTCAGGCGAGGAGCCAAGCCCCAACATTATCAGGTGGATTTTCAAAAGAACAAAAGCTCCTTTGCAATTCTTTACACTGTTAGTGGGGGGAAGAAAAAGGAGAATAGAAACACCATCCCACACACACACACACACACACACACACACACACTCGGTCTTTGGTGTTTCATCCAAATGTATTTTTTTTCAAAAGATTACTTCCCCGATAAGCTCACAGCTTCCCTTATTTACTTATCTCCTCAGGTCCTAGGAAAAGGCTCCGATAATAGAAGTGCAAAAGTTGAAGCCAAAGCTGAGAGGAGAGAAGAGAGCGTATCTGCTGTGGCTCGCTGTATCTAACCACACTCACACACACCGTTATGGCCGAGGGTAGAAGGCCAAATCACACAGATTTACCTCAGCCGGAGAGGTCGTGTCTACACTGCTGTTGGTTTGTCTGTCAGCAAGATCCCTCAACAGCATCGACAGGTTTTTCCATGAAATTACAGTTCGGTGGCGATCTGGATTTGGGTTTTCCACCATTTATTATTATTGTTTTTTTTATATGTTTGCAGGAAAGAAAATAAATCAATCTAACTCAATCTAAATGTGAGTGAGAAGAATGACGTCTTGGTGTCTTGGTGGTCTCCCGGAGGATCCTTCAGTCCTTCTACTCTGGAGCTGTAGAGAGCATCCTGACAGGAAGCATCACTGCCTGGTTTGGCAACAGCTCCGCTCAGGACAGGAAGGCTCTGCAGAGAGTAGTGGAACTACACTCCCCACCCTGCAGGACTTGTACACCAGGAGGTGCAGAACCAGAGCCTGCAGGATCATGAAGGATCCTCACCACCCCAACAACGGACTGTTTCAGCTGCTGCGGTCAGGCAAGCGCCTCCGTAGTCACGCTGCCAAAACAGAGAGACTGAGACGGAGTTTCTTTCCTCAGGCCATCAGGACTGTGAACTCTGACCTCACCAGGGCCCCCACCAAGACACACACACTGCCCCTCTTATGCACACACACACTTAGGTAAAGACTACACATAATTTATAGTATATTACATTCATACGATTTCCCTTACCATTTCCAAAGTGCTGTTACTGTATATATTGTGTTGTTTTTTTTACTGTAAACACTGTTGCCCTTTTGCACATTCCTGTTGAGCATTGCCACTTGAACAGCAAGTTGAAGAACAGCAAGTTGAAGAACTGTTCAAGTGCCTTCTAGTGTCGCTTGTTTTGGAAAGATAAATCAAGATGGAGAATCTAAATCTAACACTGCAAACAAGGAACGTCCAGATTTAGGCTGGAGGCTGATGGTAGACAACCAGGAAAGAAAAAAAAAAACGTTGCCTGAGCAGGATGAAGGCTATCCACGGGGTACAGAGAAGACAGCAGGGGGGGAGGAGGGGGGGGAGGGTGACATGGCAAAGGTTTCACCTCTCGGGGTCAATAGGTGATTAGTAACATCTATCATACCTTCGCTAGCTGCCGAACGAGAAGCCAGGCAGCGTTTCTCTGAAGAAGACGCGTTTCGACGTCAGAAGGCCGACGCTAGCTGGAGGCTGGGACCACTACTGGCAACCAGATGCCCTGTGTTTATGACAGAGACAAATATTGGAAGCGCTAAGTGGAAAAACATGCCATGTTGGCACGGAGCAGCGGCAATGAAACGTTGCGTCAGTTTGACAATTTAATGAGCAGGGCCTGGATCAGATCAGAAGTTTAAATACCTGCCAATGCCAATATAAGAGCTTGTATTTCATGCTTCATGAGAGAAGCTTAAAATTAAATTTCATTCGATAGGAAAACAATGGCTGGGGGATGAAGGGGCTGCGGTTGTGGTCGAGGGGGAGGCGAGCTGCACTGCCTCAGTCCTGATGAAAGCCATGCAAGGTATCTGAACATGGGGAATCCACGCAGAGCCACGGTCCAACCACACTGACATTCACAAGGAGGAAATGACAAAGGAGTGATTGAGTGTGAGAACTAGATTTGGCAGAGGCTTATCAGAAAACACGCCACCCCAGGGGGGCTGTCCCACAGTGGCGCTCTGAAGAAGCGCTGCAGCTCGGCATTGTTTTGGCGCTGTGGACGAGTGGACCGGAGCTGCAGTGGGTATTCTGGGCCGGCGGCCAACCGAGAATGAACGCACGCTGTTGTGCGGCGTGGGGCACACAACACGAGGACAATTACAAGAGGACACGCTCACGCAAGAGGCATCCATCAAAGCAAAAGATGGCCTTCGTTTGACAAATAAAACAAACCTAGCCTTCTTCTTCTTCTCCGTGCACAACTAGACATTCCAGTTACGAAACAGACGAACAAGAACACCCAATCCCCGAGAAGACGCTTCATTGTGATAGTCCACTCTCCTCTGGCACCCAACCTTGTGCAACACAAGAGAAGATAAACAGCTTTCAGTGGCAATTACAAGCCGTCTACAAAGCGAGAGCACTTTCTCCTTTCTCCTGCATGCTAGACTAGACGTAGTTCTTGTTTGTTATTCTCCCAGACCGGTATTGTGTACAGGAAAACACGACATGGGGGAGTTTAAATGATCCAAACACTTTGCAATCTAAACACATTAAATTAACAAGTTGTCACATTTTATATCTCAATGCTCTCACTCACTACAGCTGGCCAATACCGAACTTGGCAGCACTGAACACATCAGTTATTGCGCCTTGTAACGACGGCTGGGTTTGGGGATAGTGTTGCCTGTTGATGTCATATGGCTGCTAGTGAAAGTTGCTTCAGCTCTCCCCGTCATCATCTCTGTTCATGAGCTGTGGAACAAGGCAATCTTTGAGCCGAGTCAAGTTCTTATCACACTTGCAGTCCTTGAGCGAGGCAAAAAATCCAGCTGTTGACATAGGAGGCCACTGTTTCCTGCAGAGACTTATGTAAGCTACTGGAAATATGTCGCAAGTTAGCAGCAGAGGCTGTTCAAGATAAGTTTCCTCGGTAGTTTAGCAGTTCCTTAATATTCTCAATTGTGTGCGTATGTATCAGGCAACCACATCCTGTCGTGCTTGAGTTTTTTCCCCATCCGGCTTTCTTTTTGCATTTCAATGACAGATCTAGTATCAATAAAAACCAATCAGTATTAATGCCTATGGATTCCAACAGGTCATGAGTAATAATAATAGGGTTGTATTGGTGCACGCGCATCGATGTAGATTTCCAACAGGACGGCCACATGTAGCCCCATTGATTCTGTCTTTGATTTCTTTTTCTCACAACAAAAACGCTGCTTGTAGGCGCAGCGAGCCAGAACGGTGAAGGAAGCCCGGCCAAAGGGTGGCATGGCAGAGGGCAGCGGGTCGGTGAGGCAGCGGCTCAGGAAACTAGGAGTGGCTGATGTGTACAAATGGGAGGCGCTGCAGAAATCACCCTGCAACATGGAGCCGAGCGCTGCAGAGAAGCCTCCTGGAACGCAGTCAACACATTTCACACACACAGGGCCCGGAAACAACACGCTGGGGGCTCCCACCTTCATTTAGATGAAAATGGACCTCCTCGAGAGGAAATAAAGCCATTTTTAACTCCCCCTCTCGCTGCCACTCGGCCTCCTGTAATGTGCCCAGTCAATGGACTGTGGGTCTATTCAACTGCAGGCAGCCCACAGCACCGCCATAAATAATGTAGGGCAGCTCACATGAAACCCTAATCACCATTGTGCTGTCACCCAACAGAGAAGATTGCTTGTTTAATTTACTGCGCTGCATCTGTCTCAGTTCTGCCCAATTTAGTTTTGCAATTTCAATGGGCGAGTACTCCAGGTATTAATCAATACGCTTTTCTCCCAATGCCATGAATCAATAAGAATGTAACGCTCACATATTGTAGAGTGTGTGTGTGTGGTTAGAGAGCGACGTGGCGAGGGGGGGGTGGGTGTTTGTCGGGGGCAGGGTGGTGGCATAGCTTGTGAAACAACAAAGGCTGGCTGAGGAGAAGAAGCCATCAACACTCGATAAGCGTCCGTACTCCATTACATTACCACTCCATTAGCGTGAGGACATCTGCATCCTCCACTCACCTCTTCACAGAGGCTGTTGATCATACATGGCAGCCATATGCTGCCTGGCGCGCCGCATCACGGAATTATTACTGCGACACAAAAAGCTGAGAAAAATGGAAATTGTGTTGACGCGAAATGAAGTACAAAACCAATCAGAGGATCCGACGCCATTGTGCCTCGCTGACTGAATGGGTATCATTTACACACAATAGAAAAGCATCTGCAGGGCGAGGCCTCGTCTGTTGGGGGCATTTCCTCATGTATGCAGTCGCTTCGTGTGTAAACCACCAACACGACAAACAACTCAACAATTTCTGCAGCTTGGATTGGGGCCGAGACATGAAACGCGTATATTTCTGCACCGAGCTACATGTTGTATAACTGGCTCATATCATCCTTTGCTCTGGTCTCTTGGGGGTCATTTTGTCGCAACTTCCCCTTCTCGGGCTGCAAGCACTGGAGCGCCATCGCCTAACGGGCTCTGTGCTGCAGCATTTTAGCGTGACAGTGATTCGGCGCGATGGCTCTTCACCGGGCCCGGCTGCACCGCGGTGACAGCCCGTGGAGACAGAATAAGTAGCAGCAGCTCACTAGCTAAGTGGACTTGGCTGGCACAAGCTAGCCGAGCAGAGCAGCATGATAACGATGCTATGAGCTGAGCCACGTACTAGCAGGCTAGCTGTTAGCGCTAGCAGCCAGAGTGGTATCATCTGTGTTCAGGACCATTATCTCTCCACCGTGGTGTTCGCATCACTGATAAATGTGGACCCGGCAACGCAAGAAGAGCAGCGGGGTAACACACCATCAGCCGCCACGTACGCCCCCACACAGGAAGGACAACGGAGAGGATTTGTTCTATTGAAATCACTGTCAAGGTGCTGGCTGGATCAGTCACCGTCCAGGAGCCTCATGTTGATTGTTCCCCGAAGCACAGTGAAAGGCGGTGAAAGGTTTTGGAGCTGTCGAGCGTCTTAAGTGCCCCTGAGGTAAAATGACACCTCCAATTAGGAGTAAAACGAGAGTAAAATGTACAAAAAGACATGATTTGATCTGAAATAACACAACTAAAACCATCACTCATGCAACAACTGACGTTAAACTGTATTGACGTTTTCTAAGGTGCTAAAGCAGCTCGGCCAACCAGACGTCTGCGTTAGTGACAGGGCGCTATCTGGCTAGCTGTCTGGCTCGTGGCAGCAGAGGGTTAACGTAGCGGCTCGACTGTACAGCGCAGCTCTAAAAGGAATATTAACAGCGTGTCCCTCGGTGATGACTGAGAGAGCACCAGGAAAAAAAAGGAGGAGGGGAAAGAGAGAGAGAGAGAGCGAGAGAGAGAGAGGGAGGGAAAGGCAAAGAGCAAAAGGGGTGGGTGTGCGAATCCGATTTCCAATGACAACGTGCTCAAGATCACAGTTTCAGGGGGAGAACATATCATCTGTCAAATGCTAATGGCTGTGTCCTGGGGAAAATGAAGGAAAATAGAGTGGAGACCATTCATTAAGGAGATGGGGAAGTAGGGGGTGGGGGTGGTGGTGGTCGAAGCCGCTCCACTATCTCGGCGGGAAAATAAACATATACATAGCCGTTATTTATTTGTGCATTTCCCGAGGTGGCGGCTCGTTCTCATGCTGCAGGAACAATATTAGTAGCCTGGAGAGAGAGCAGAGAGCCGTCGCTGGGAATGAAGAGGTCTGCCTGGCTGCCTGGCAGGACGGCTGGCAGGCGAGCTAGCGGGCCCAGCCAGCCTGTCTCTCACTTAGAGCAGTCCATGTACTCAGTGGAAGCAATTGATACCATTGTTTTATGGAGAGGAGGGTGGAGGGGGATTAACTGCCAACAATAGGCCTCTTTCAGTGGAAATGTCAGCCGTCAAGCTGGGGGACTGTCCGACTGGGAAGAGGCGCTTTCGTAAAAGCCAAGGTACAAAATGAGTGTGGAAAATAGTATGAAATCCCGTGACGAGGCGGGCAATGAAACTCTATGACAAGGGGCAGGACGTTCACACGCCAAATGGTAGTAACGCAGCCTCCGACACGGAGCAGCAGGCGGTGGGAAACCTCAGCGCTTGGACGACGTGTGTGAAGCCCCGACAGTAAACACAAGGCGTTTTTATTTATTATTGTTTCGTCTGCCCTAAGAAGTCTTAATCCCTTAATCTAAAAAGACAACTACACAGATAAATCTGTCAGTGATTTCAAGGTCTACCACAACAATTTGTATCTGGAGACACATCCCAGATCAATAAGCAGGATAATGGGTTATATGGGTCTTTAGCTCAGCCTCATTAGGAAGGAGAGGAGCCAAACGTGACCTGATTCTCCAGGCAAATTAACACAGCGAGGGACCCAAAATATCACAACTGATGATCCATTCTGGGACATTTTTATCATGAGATTATTAACGGGAGAGATACGATGTTCTTTTTTTTCCCAGCCTCCTCTCGGCGCGCTGATAACCCCGCTGGCCTTGAACCTCTTTGAAATTCACATTCAGAGGGTTTGAGGTGAATGTGAAAGCAGGAGGAGGCCCTGCCGCTTTAAGACCGGGGATGAAACCGAGTTATTCTACCACTCTGACCTAATTGCTCTCTCGTTCTCCCGACGCGAACACGCAGAGCTGTGCACTCTGACATGTAAAGATTATTTAATACCATCAAAGCCATAAAAAGGAGGAATAAAAAGAGGCGGTCGTGAAACCGGAGGGGGGGGAGAGTTAACCCTCCCATGGCTGCCTGGCGGTCTGGGTGGAAGGAGAATCAGTATGCACCGGCAGGCCTGTCTCTCTGCCGTCGGCCGGCGTGAGTAGAGCTCCCATATCCCGACATCACAGGGGCTCCACCCCCCCGTCCCAAAAATCCCACTAGGCTTGGGCTACACTCTCCTGGTATCGGCTCCCACCCTCCTTCTCTCCCGCTTTTCCCACACTCGCCCTATTCCCTGAGGCTATGGCTACGTCATTGGGCACCACAGCCAAACCACTGTAATATCCCAATTTATTTCTACTTATTCTGACAGAGTCGGGGGCCGTTTCATTTCGGCCGAGGCTGGTTTTATTAGTGTAAAGCTACACTATTTAGTTCCACTGTACTGGTGCTTTGTAGCTTCAACATAAACTTTCTCTATTTAGCTGGAAATGTTGTAATTACTGAGAAATAAACTATTCTGAATCACACATCACATCAAAACAACTCCTAAATGCTTGTCCTCTAGTTTTGCTTTATTACACTGAATGAAACTCTTATTATGCACTGTGGTTTTCGCTTGAAGTAGCGCTTCCTACTCCCAGACACAGCGCTACCAGCAGTCCTAAGTCTGACAGGGTGCGGGTGTGACTGGGTAGAGGTGTTTACCGTTGGGCGAGCGCTGGGTGACATCTCCAGGGTGCCCTGCCATTGTGGGGAGCATGTCTCATCTGTCAGCACCTGATGAGTTTGCTCTGCACAGCCTCAGCCCTGTGAGTCAGCCTGGTCCGTCAACAACAGGGGACCGGGCTGCTGTGTGCAGACCACTACGGGCCTCCAGAGACCAAACATCACACACACAACCTCAGGTCTTCTTTGGTGAAAGCTAGAGAACCCGTGCCAAATGTAGCTGTGAGCTCATCTCTAAAATCGTGCATGCAAACATTGCCTATTCCCTTTGAATGAACCAAAGCTCATTTGCTAGAACTGCAGTGTCACCTCCTACTATTGCTGGATAGTGTATCATTTGTGGGCGATGCAATCTTGCAGCCTAGATCAGAATGGTTTGCATGATTCAATAAAATGACCTACTGAGCAATAGAGGCTGACACAATCTACAGCTCCTGGCAGTAACACAAAGATAACATGCATTAGCAAATTGACATGCAATCTGAAAATGGGTCACCTAACATTTCAAAACTCACTATTTTAAAAAGTCCATTCTGCTTTTATACAATCATTACATAGAAGAGTAAAAGGAAATGTAATTTGGAGGAATCTATCAGATGCACCTCTCACGGCAATTCTTACTTACACAATAGTCAAGCAGCATCCTGCAATATCCTGCACAAAAAGGTCTCGTAATGGGAACAATCCCACCATCCTCCAATAACTCATCTGCTTTCATCTGGCAAAGGCATTTGTTGCACAGGTAAAAAAACAAAAAACAGTCAGCCTGTGTGAAGAAAAAAACAGGCAGAGCTCGGAGCTATTGATTCGCTACTACTGTGTTTTCTAAGAGCAAAGAAGAAAAATTCCTTTCCGGTGTCATTCACACTAGACGGACGTGGTGTGGGGCGGCAAAGTGAGTGCGCCATTGTAATGACACATTTAGTGCCATGTGAAACTGAGGCATGCAGGGCCTCTAACTGACATCACTCACACGAGGAGGGAACCGACTTCCCGTTGACGCATGTCGAAGCCTCACAGAAAACTCTTCCCCTGTGCAAATACAAAGGTCTCATTTTAGCTCTCACATGATAAAAACAACTCCGACGCTGTAGAGTTGAGAGTCCAGCAATCCAGACATACATTGTAATATCAATCTCCTCAGTTTTAGAGATATATATGGCTTTAAGCCAATGAAAACAATTCAAAATCCACAGGAAATGTTCTGCTCTTTGGGGAGGCAGCCAGAAAACAGCATGGTACTGGATCTGCCAACAACAATGATGCTGCAATGTTTTGGAGGACATCATTTCTCCATACCCCCCCCACTCTATCTATTTACCTACTAATGCCAACTTCATGGCATGGAGTTCACCAAACCCCAGATCTTGCCCTTGAGATTCAAAGGACAATAACCATTACCTTTCAGCAAACGAGCGATGAGGTGAACAAATCCCTGACATGGGCTCAGATGTCATGGGGCAGATGCACAGCAGATTACTGCAATTTCAACAGGTGAAGCAGGCCATTGGCTTACACACATCGGTACCTGTACCACAAAAAGCTACCGTATATGAAGGTTTGGTGGGTTTCATTTAGCTTGGGCCTTCCAAGTGCTGGGCATGGCACAACATGTAACTGTGAATCACACCAAGAGGAGAGGTGACAGGGTGGGAAAATCCTCAGACACACCAGATTTCCCCCTCAGCGACTAAGCCCCTAACGCGTCTTGCTCTGAATGTCACAGGTTTTCAGGAGGAAAGGGCAAAGCCCCACCCCACAAAGGCAGAGGGTTCGCAGCGCTCTGAACCGCTATCAGGCATCACCCAGAAAACACACCATGCCATGCCAAACGCTCAGCCTAGCTCTTTTGAACTGTGAAGAGTAAATTAATAAATCCCCATAAAAAGAACACGTCTAAAAAGTAATTTCCACAGCCTCGATGACAACATGTCAGTCAACATTAAATCTGTTTTACAAATTGATAGTAAAAGTGTTGCTGGCTAATAAACACAAGGGAGCGAGCGCCCTAACGTGTGGTTTTTACAAGATAGCATTTTACGAGATAACATTGCAGGTTCCTGATGCTGCGGGGTATGCAACTGAAGTGTCAGGACACAGTCAGGAGATGCAGACATCTCATCTGCCACATTATCCTGACAGGGGTTAATCAAGGGTGTTAACAAATTAGGGGAGGTATCTGTCAGCTTGCATGGGGCGGGGGGGGCGCTTGAGGTTTCATTTCTGTCATTCCTGCCATAGAAGAAGACAGGCTGTTTCGGGTCATGAAGTTTCCATCTCCATATCAAAGAATGCGGGGCTGTGGTTGCTCCTCGGCATGCTCGCACTGTTCAGCCATGCGTAGCATTCCGAGGAGAGGAAGTGGGCTCCTGATATGATCGATACCATCAGGAAACTACTCTTCACTAGAGCAAAGTTCACCTCAGCCCACGGCGAGGCAATTTACAACAAGATTTGCAAGTGCACAGTGTTAAGCAAACAACAGCAACAGCAACACACCGATTGCTCCACATTCCATTGTCTTGACGCTGCAACAGCAAACTAGCTCGGGGAAGGTGCATTCACGTAAAAGCAGATATTACATGATTTCAACGTCACGTTTCGTCACGAGCGCCAAGTGACGAGATAGTCGGTTAGTTAGCCGACCTCGTCAATCGACTCAAAGAAACTGTCAGCTCTGAAATATGCCCCAACGTCTTCCTTTCTGTCTGTCTCTTTTTTTTCAAACACGCTACAGTGAGCAGCAGCGAAGCATTAGCTTGCATGCTAGCTGGCTAACAGCCGTTATGCCCGCTGACGGTAACGCAGCCTCCGCTCGGGCGGCTTTTGCCGTTTCTTTTCGATAAATTCAAGCGGTCGCTGAAGCGGCCACGATTTATCAACTTGATGGGAGTTTCGACCGCGAGTTATTCGACCGTTTCTGAGCCGCGGACGGCATCGAAACCTGTCACATTCGTGCACATCATGACCGTGGCCATGCATGACGTATTTCAAACCCTTTAGATCAAAGGGCTGCAATTTTACACCAAGTATCGAGTTTCCCCTTCCACCGGAGCCGTGGCCCGGACACATGCCGTCAAATGTTGACAAGCTGTCAATGACAAGTGGATCATTATACCTGGGACCTGTTGACTCCTCCTCCCGGTCCCCTCGGGCTGCTGGTGGAAGTTCAGTCGCACAGCTGTATTTCTTTGCGGTGGTATTCTTTTCAAAGTTGTGTACCGGCTCTCAAATTTCGAAACAGCGGACACTTCAGAGCGTGGAGCGAAATTACCACCCCCGGCAAATCGTCGGTAAGAGGCGGCGAACGGCTTTTCGGTGAGCAGACAAGTTGGGCACAGCGTTTGCAAAGACAACCATTGCAGTCACGTTCTCTGGCTGTGAAATCCAACACCAGCCCAGGCCCCGCCCCTTTCCTTTTATGGGAGCCAGTCCTCAAGTGGATGTCCTGTTAACTCCAGATGTGCTCGCTGGGCTTCTGAAATGATGTGACGCAAGAATAAAACCCCACCGGCCTGGTCGCGTGAAAACGTCTTCAGTAGGTCTCACCCCCCCGACGCCTTCCCTTCACAGCGGTTAATGCGCGGCTGCTCGACTGAGACGCAGAAAACTCCCTTATCTTGCAGCTAAGGCAACTTATATTATCAACATGGTCTTTCCGGTTAGTGTGTGTGTGTAATTGCTGATATTTAACTTGAGATAGAAAACCGAAGCATTTAATGCAACCAATCACAATGGAGAGAGGAGCCAGCAAAGTGTAATACGTACCACATTTTATGAAAGCTGCACAATTTATGCTGCCATAACACGGTGAAAACTACATTACCCGTTGCAATGAGAAACAGCAGAGGTTAACTTGTAAATACAATAACATCAGGTACTAAGACAATGCATTCGTTACACAACCATGGAGATAAATATAAATATAGTGACTATAAGGACTCATAAGCTTCACATTAACTTTTATCTAACTATTTTTATACAGTGGCTTCACCCCAAAACCAAGCTTGACTTTGCTGCTGGAAAGGATTTACAGCCAGGCCCCAGAGACAGTCCAGCTGTCTGTTTTGACATCATATTCCTCCTCTACGAAATAATAATTGAATTTACCAATAGATAGGATATGGTGTAACGATCCCCTTGTGCAATTATGGCAGGGCACTTACGTGGAAACCTAGCGTGACCTTACAGTCCACTTCTTGAAGCTTGAAAGAAAATATAAATCATCCGTTTCCGATCATTATGGTTGAAAACACAGAAGGTGCAGTTTCAGTTGTTTTTTTCTTACAGAAATCAATGAAGAAATTGGACAGGAAAAACTGAGTAACTATTTCACCTTTGTGTTTTCACAAACAGCGATGGGAGGGTGATGATTTATCTTTTCTCTGAAACTTCAAGACCTGGACTGTAATGTCATCCATAAATGAACCACATATCTCGTGCTGTGTTTCAGTATTCTGACAGAGAGTCCACCCTACACCCTAAGATGTGTGAAGAAAGATTATGATCAAGTGAAGGGACTTGGTCTCACAAGTTTAGAAAGTCAGAAAGGAAACTGATGTTCAGAACCGCTAAATACAACCTAAATATGACATCTGAGTCATAGTAATCCCACATTTTTGCTAGTGTGGCAACTTCCCCCGAACACAGCAAAGGTGATTAATAATTCTCTGTTATTTTAGTTTCAGTCCTTCCACATAAATTTGATCGAACAGATTGCTTTGCTCAGAGCTCAGACCAAAAATCCCAAATAAATATGTTGAAATAACTTAATAGCAAAATGTGCAAAAAGTCAAGGGGTTTGAATACTTTCGCAAGGCACTGTACACCCAATACTTTCTAATCTCTATTGGTCTCAGCAACAATAAAAGGGACAGCTGACATGTTTTTTATTACTTTTATTATAATTACTATGCAACAAATAAATGTCTTTATGAATGTCCTTGTTTTAAAGCACTTTCAACTGCCTTGTGTATGAAAGGTGCTGTACAAATAAACCTGCCTTTGTTTTGAAACGCTCTGTTCAGCAGTTCAGAAACCTGAATTGTATCAGCAAACAGAAAGTTTAGTTCAACTCCTGCTACCATAACCATGCCATTGTATGTTATTACATTTAATCAGATGTGTATTGACAGTCAGCTGAGTGTTATTTTGTGTGTGTGTGTGTGTGTGTGTGTGTACATGTATATGTGTGTGTGTATGTGTGCGCTAGTTGCGTGCAGTGGAGTTGTTGTGCCAAGGGAAACTGTGGTTTGTGTCTTTCTGCCCCAGAAAGCAAAGTTCTGTGAGAGGTGGCGGATGTGAAATGTTGTCCCGTGTGATTGGACAAAAGGCCACAAGACAGCCAGCGACATACTTTCCCTCTCTGTTACCTCTCTGTTGCTCCTCTTCTTTTCCTGGGAGCATTGACAACAACTACAGAGAGAGAGAGAGAGAGAGAGAGAGAGCAAGAAAGAGAGTCCTCCTCGTCTCCCCTGCTGCCTTTGAGGCTTTTCTTATACAAAGCTGTGAGTGGCACTAAGCTGTGTCAATTGTCACACATCACCACACAAGTGAGGAATGCAGCGCTGGGGGGGGGATGACACGGTACACAGAGGCATGCGAGTAACCGAGGACTGAGGGAGTTTTCAAACGCTGAGAGTATATCCTGGTGGAAGTGACTGCTGTCATAACAGAATGGTTGAAGAACCCGAGCTGTCTTATTTCACCGCCGTCTGACAGGTGGAATCGGGGCCTCGGCATTCATGTGTACAGTACATGTTCACGCAGACCGGACAGGCCGGCCTTCATCCACTCAACTGCAGGCGCGGGGGGATTTGTATTGGCAAAGGCGTAGCATTGTGTTTCCTCTACATATCTCTAGGTTGGCTTGCAGGGCCTCTGGGGTCTCCTTAGCCCAGCTGCATCCTCCACTTGTAGCCAGGTTTACACTTGGAAGTCACAGGAGTTGAATCTTAATGGGTCTGAAGTCTGGTATCGCTCCCCTTCTATTCTGAGACCCACATAGATATAGATAGATGTAGCTGCATAGATATATATCGCATGTATGCATGAGGAGATGTCAGACATAGCGGGACGTCATGTGATGCGTGTTCCGTTTAATGCTTGACATAGCCGAATGCGTGCAAGCAAACAGTGAGAATGCCGAGCATGACACAGCGGCTTGTAAGGCACACGCATGAGCTTTGGTTGGATTTGCTGTACGGCGCTTTACAGAAACTGGGAATGAAGACATGGGCGAGCGAGAAGTGAGAGTGTCAGAAAGCCTGTCGCTGTTATTGAGGTTTAAATACCGTATGACGCCTGCTTTGAGATACGTTACCCAATTCAAATGTTGTAAGCTCTTTTTAGCAGGAATGATGAGAGCCTTTCAGCAGCGTGACATTCAAAGCACTCCGAGGCTTCACGGCGCTATCTTGATCCTGGAATGCCCTCCTAAAAAAAAAAGAAACATGACATAAAATAGTCCCTGCGGATGGTTAATATTATAGGACAGTAGTGGAGCGGTCCCCCTGAAGCGTCTCTCTCGTGTTTCAGTTTACAAGGCACCTGGCGAGCCCCCCCCCAGCAGGTGTTGGGTTCGAACCCACCTCCGGCGGATCCTGTAAACGCCGGGTGCCTGTTTACTGCGCAGCCTGAAACATCCAGGGCTATTTCCAGAGCGCTGAAACATTAGCCAGCCTGATCAATGCTTTTTGCCCCCCAGTATGGGGCCACATGCCCCCTAGACAGAGAGAGGGAGAGGGAGGCAGAACGAGAGAGGCCACCCCCCCTCCTCCTCTGCATGGAGTGTCACCCACGCCCAAGAGAAACATTCCCAGTCCCCCAAATGTCAGTGGACAAATACAGATGCCCCGGGGCAACATGAGAGCCCCGGGGCATGACGTCAAAAAGGGCCAGCAGTCTACCAGCCTTTCTTGGGTATAGATCTGGAGAGGATCTGGCAGAGGATCTGGAGAGGATCTGGACCAGCGTGGGCAGCTGGGGGAGACGTGAGGGCCGAGGTGGTGCCAAGGCTCTGTGGTCGTTCAACATCCACAGGCTCCCTGGCCATTAATTTCTCCCTCCCCTAAAAACCACTTATTTATTTGGCGCTCCCAGCAGCCAGCCATTCATCACCCCACAACTCCTCTTGTATTAGCTTGTCATCCGCGGCGCAGCGCAACGGTGAAAGCATCGAGCAGTCGCCGAAGAAGAAAAGGGCCCAAAAGATACCCGGTAAAAGAGCCTTTCAGGACGAGATGTCGGGAGCGTCTCAAAGTGAAGAACGAGGGGGTTGAACGTGCCACTCATGTCTGTAAGTATGTGCGTTACAGGCGTGCTGAAAGGCTACATAACTTCCACGTCGGTTCCCTTTATGACGGTAGGTTGTGAGGAATAAAGAGAGAGTACATGAGATTGTATCAGCCACATGGAAGTGTTTAGCCGACCCCCGAAGCCTCCTTTGAACTGCAAATGGATGTTAAGAAACGCTTTCACTCAGTAACATGCCACCAACATGCAGGGGATGCAGAGACACGCATGTCCACGCCACGCCACCACACACGGCGACGGCTGCGCACCCGCCGCCATCCCATCTCTAATCTCACCTGCAGGAGAGAAAAAACCATTATACACTTTTAATTTTCTCTTTCTCGTTTTTTTCCTCCTGCCGGGAAAAAAAAAAAGACGATTTTTCAAACCTCTGACAGCCGAGCCTTTCGCGGGATTTAGTCCATCTGAAAACATGTGGTAAGCCTTGTGGAATGTTTCAAATGATTCCCAGATGTGGGCCGCAGACAGGTTTAACCCATTCTCCTCCCGCTCCGCAGCGGGGGAGGAGGAGGAGGTATAAAGGAGGCCTCGCCGGGAGAAGTTTGAGCAATATCAAAAAAACTTTTATCCCTCTCTGTCGATTTCTGTTACTTTCAAAGCGTTCGGGCCCGCTGAGCTGTGGCTTAATGTAATTTGCTGTAAAGCTAAAAATGGAGGTGCTCTTATGCTGCATTACACAAGTATAAAGAATGCGAGAGCGCTGCTTTTTTTCCAGATGACTCAGCAATCGCAGGGACCTGACAAAGATTAGGAAAACACCTTTGTGAGGAGAGATTCGTTTAACTTCCCTCTCGCTTTTGCTGCAGCCCTCATCCAGGCGTCCTCCCTTGCAGAGCCTCCTATAACAAGGTGCAACATCTCTGGTGTATCGGCTCTGAAAGCAGCTTCAATAACAGAAACACGAAACCTAATCTTACTTAAGGCTTCGGCCGTTTTTGTTTTTTTGCCCCCGCCGCATGATTCAATCGGGGTTTCAAAAACAAGGTTGCCCCGATTGGTTTTGTGTCTGACGTTGTTATTGTTGTTGTAACACTCCCAAAGATGGCGGTTTTGATGAAATGGGGAGGGAGGCAACAGAACCGCCAGACTACTACGGGGGTGGAGAGAGAGGGAGCTGATTGATATCCTTTGAGCAACAAACTCAAGTGACCCCATTCCCTGCTCTCTCTCTCTCTCTCTTCTGTTCCCTCCCTCTCCCTTTTCTGTCTCTCCCTCCCTCTGTTCTGTCCTCCCTCTCTCCTTCGCTCTCCTTCGCTTCTCTCACTCGCCCAGCCAACTGTGAAGCAGTTGTCCAACACGCCCGTCAGCCTGCCAGCCAGCATGTTGGACCGAGGCCCATTATACACAATCATAACAGACAAGCGAGGGTACATGCAGACAACAGAGGCAGAATGGAAGTGAACGGAGGAGGAGGAGGAGAAGGAGAAGGAGAAGGTGTCGGGCAGGACCAGAACAGTCTCGTGCTTTGAGGCTCTTCGCTGCAGGATAAGCGAAGGCCATATGAGGCCAGAGGAGGCTGGGAAAGATTGTTACCGCTTTGAGCTTCCACATGTGAATGCACCGCAAAACCCCCCCCCCCCCTCTCCCTTTTTTAAATTATTTTTTTTGCCTCCCTCCCACGAGTCTCCCTAAGGGAAGACCAGCGTTTTAAAAAGGAGCACAAACAACTTGCCAGCTCCAAATTCTTGCTTTTTTGCTGCTCATGAAGGGGAATCAAGCGTGTTGCTGCTTCCTTAGCCACGCTGTGTTGCAAGCAGCCTGATGCTCCCTATCTCAGCCCAGTAAGAGTGAGCAGCTTGGGGGGGGGGGGGGGGGGGGGCCTGGGCTCTCATCCAGGGAGGGATTAAGCTAAATGTGCGATGGGGTCAGATTTGTGTGCATTTCATTTCCACCTCTTCCCATCAAATATCCGCTTTCCTATTATATTTTAGAGGGAATATGACAGCGTTGCAAACCAAACGCTTCGTATCCAATCCCACCAGCACAACGCCTGCGAGTCACAGTGGGGGGGGGGGGGGGGGTCACCGGGTTGATTGACAGATTACATGCTGGCGGAGATGAAACGGCGATACATGTGTGCATTAACACCTCGAACCCGAACAAACACGCGATGCAATAATGTCACATCACACAACAACACAACAACCCTCCCAGGCGGAGGTGACTGGCTGCCTGCTTCTGCTCAGCGCCTCCAAATTGAGTGCATTTCCACTCGGCGAGTTTATGTCGTCTCTTCCATTTCGGGTCATCAGGGTGCCCGTCGCCAACACGTTCCCCTTCCCAGCACCTCATCAGAGGGAACCCGGAGAGTATGTCCCTTTAATTAGACCGCCCGTGAAAATAATGGCGCATTAACGACATTTCTATGGGGGCCAATGAGCTGGAACAACAGAGGAAAGACTAAATCACAAATCAATTCCAACAAATGTAATTAAGGCTTAATTAGCCTCCGGGGTGTCGCTGGAACGCCACGGAGGGGAAGAGGTGGAGGAAGCGAGAGAGAGAGAGAGAGAGAGAGAGAGAGGGGGAAATGAAAGAGGAAATATAATGCGAGATGTTCGCGGGTCACGGAGGCGATGGCAGGCGACATGCTGCATGTGCTCCCCGTCACGCCTCGACGTCGTCTGAACTGTGGCGTTCATTAATAACCTCAAAGCCTCCGTCGAAAAGCCGCAGGACGCGCTAACCAGTGTGCGGCGGCTGGCACGTGCCCGGGCGCCGTTAAAAAGGGGGCGGGGCCGGTTTAAAAGGCACAGCCAGCGCCGGGTAGAGAAGTGCTAATTCTCTATAAAAACAGCAGCGTGTACGGTTAAGCCCAGCAACATTCTGGTGTTAAAAGAGAAAGGAAGAGGGGGAGGGGGGGGAGGGGGGGGGGAGAAAAAAAAACAACAGAGAGAGGAAAAAAAAAAAGAAATGCAAAACCACAGGGAGGTTTGGAGGAGGCCCAGAGCCCGGCCCGCCTCGCTGGATGCCAGATCACACAAACACACGGTCTCGCGCCAATAAATGAGCTTCATAAACTGCAATTAAAACCCTGGGCACTAATTTAGTGGAAATGGCAGCCTGTAAAAGTGAAAGGGGGAGACGAGGGAGAGAGGGAGGAGGAGGGAGGGCTTGGACGTGGTAGCAGAGGTGATTTTCTTCTTTCCTTTTCTTGTCTCAAAGTTTTATCCCTTGCGTTAATCCAGAACACACAGCAACACACCGGGTTACACTCTGATGTAGGGTGGGTGTAGGCTCCACTCTCTAGCCCGCACACACACACACACACACACACACACACACACACATGCATTCACTCCATACAAACCTCCACCCTCTGAGATCTCTCCCCATAGCCATCCATCCACCCGGCCAGCCAGGCAGGTCTGTCATCTCGGTGATGCTGGGGGTGGAATGGACACGGCTGACAGGAGACATCTGCCCCGGCTGCCTGTCCATCAGGGCCAAGAGACTATAGTAGTAGGTGTCAGCATTCTGATAACACACACACACACACACACACACACACACACACAGTGCAGGAAACCCACTCCATAAACACATCTCACCCCCTACCATCCAGCGGACAACACTGTCTAAACAGCCAGGCGGTGTGGTTGGTACGCCTGTCAGGGCAAGCGTTGTCGTGGAGACGGCGTTGGAGGTTGTGGGGAGCACCACGCCGTAATTGGGGATGAGCGGTCACGTCATGCGATGCAGTGCAACTCATGCTGCATGTCCGCCATCCCGCGAAAACAGTGCCACTGCAGCGAGGCGCCACATGTGGATTCCTTGCAGCGCAGCAGAAGCGCCATTCCTTCACACAGGATGGGCGGTTTCAACACGTCTTCCTGGTTGAGATTACTGCTGAGTCGTCTGACCTTGAGGCGGGGTCATCCTCCGACCTTTAAGACGATGAGCACCAGCTCGGGGTCGTTGTTTTTTTTGGAAAACGCTTGGAAATGCTCCACTTCTTCCAAATGTCAGCGAAAAATGTCGAACGCCGTTTTAACAAGTTCACAGAATACCTGCAAAAGGCTCAAAGCTGCGATGAGCACAGCTAACTGCCAAGCTAACTGCCAAGCTAACTGCCATGTGCTGAAGTGTGAGTGAGGGCTGTTGTTGACGTCTGGGTGTATCGTCATATGACTGGGACGTCCCGAACACAGAGTGAAAACATCCACTGCAACTAAGTAAGCAATGCCATGTTGCCCTTTTTAATTGCTTATTGATTGCTGTGTCCTGCTGTGACGCGAACAGGGGAAAACAACAGGAGGAGAACCTGAAAGGGAGGAGAATCAGGGGCTGGGCAGGAGGCTGTCACAGAGCAGAGTGAGCCTGAAGTCAACGCTGCTGGAGAGTAAATAAAACCTGGTTTCATCACACCCTGCACACGCTCACAGGACGGGGTGGGGGGGGGATCTTATTTCAAAGCTGGAGCCGCCATTTTGTCCTGTTGACATTTTGACTTTTAGACAGTGGCAAGGAGTTCAGCAGAGCACTAATCTGGGCATCTTGCTTTGTGAAAGGATCAAAAACAACACGAGCTCAGCACCGGAAGTTTGAGGTTTAGGTTTTTATCACCACCCAGATCCTCCTCCTCGATCTCTTTGGGGTTTCCTGTGTAAGTCACCATCACACCGATGTGCCCCCGGTGACTCTCTGCACCAACAGCCACACTGTTTAAAGTAGCACAGTTTCGTTCATGTGATGTGATGTTTCTAGGAAACATACCTCCACTAACTATGCATTGATACATCAAATGACCTCGTTATGAGCGAAACCCAATTTGCTCCTGTTATCATCGTGAAAATTTGTAGTTCAGCGTTTGGGATAAAAAAGGCCCTTTAGGAGGAGATTTCATTAGGTAACTTCACTTAGTCTCCACTTTACAACATTATTGATCAAGATCAGTTGCCATGCTGGAGCTGTGAAGTGACTTCTACATGTTGGGATCATTGTGTTAGTCATGTCAGTGTCTATAAATGCTCTCTGACTCATTGTCAGGGTGACTCACATCACACAGGCACGCCAATGCAAAATCATACCCGTATATGATGATCAGTCAGGATGTTCATCTGTGACTCTCGCTGCCTTTCCAGCGCTGCAAATACATTTTGGCTGCAAGGAGACCGACAGAAACAAGCAGCGAGGCGTGACCGTGATCCACCAGGAACCCCTGCTGCTGATCTGATCCACACGAGGCGGGGAGGCAGCGCTGCTTGATGAATGAATCGGTTGGTTGGATGGATGGAAGGACGGGCAGATGGATGGATGGAAAGAGAGAGCATGGCCAGGTTGGAACAGTAGAGTCCATGTTAATCCAGCAGGACTGAGCCACGCATGGTGCCAGAGCTGATTAGGGAGCGCGGCGTGACGAGGGCTCACCTATAGTGACTCTGGGAGGAGGATTATAGCGGGCGAGGCGGCGGCAGGCGTGGCGGTTGTCTCCCGGAGAAGGCCAGTTGTGTCGGGAGCTCGGGAGATTAAGGTCACTCTGTCCCGGTTGGATTAGTGCCAGGCGCTACATGAGGCTAATGGACTGCTAGCGCCGGGCGGAGTGAAGGCACAGGTAGGCTGGCAGATGTCGACATGAGGCTTTTATGTCTGTGCCCGGACCGCCACCCCCCGCGGCCCCCCGTCCCCCCGACGGTACCCGAACGGATGATGGATGATAGAAGATGTTGGGTAGCAACGGCTGGGGTCCTGAAACTGACCACACCATTTCTGTCACCTGACCCTAAAAGGTCTCAGACAAGAGAAAACACTTTAAAAGGGGCTGAAGTACTGAGGGTTTGGCTGCACTGAGACCACGTGGAGCTGACACCTGAACAGACCAGACCAGACCAGACCAGAGCAGACCAGACCAGACCAGACTAGACTAGACTAGACTAGACCAGACCAGACTAGACTAGACTAGACTAGACTAGACCAGACTAGACCAGACCAGACCAGACCAGACTAGACTAGACTAGACCAGACTAGACTAGACTAGACTAGACTAGACTAGACTAGACTAGACCAGACCAGACCAGACCAGACCAGGACAGTATGGAATATAATAGAACATTATAGAATAGAATAGAATAGAACAGAACAGAACAGAATAGAATAGAATAGAATAGAATAGAACATAATAGAATAGAATAGAATAGAATAGAACATAATAGAATAGAATAGAACATAATAGAATAGAATAGAATAGAACATAATAGAATAGAATAGAATAGAACATAATAGAATAGAATAGAATAGAATAGAGTAAAATAGAACAGAACAGAACAGAGTAGAAGAGATGGTGGAGCAGGATGGACAGTGAACTCCCAGGAGTTTTCCTCCAGGGACGATCAGGAAAGAGAACATGAGTCCACATTTCAGACAGTAACTGGCCTAGTTTCAGGAATACACTGTCTCTCTCCCTCTCCCTCTCCCTCTCCCTCTCTCTCTCTCCCTCTCCCTCTCCCTCTCCCTTCCCCCTCTCCCTCCCTCTCTTCGGCACCGCGACGGAGCAGCCAAACAAATCATGCAAAGTTAACTTCAAAGTTTGTTCTCCAAAGGTCACCAGATCTCTCATGGAGCCGCTGACCTCCACGCCGCTGGAGGGGGGAGGGAGGGAGGGAGGGAGGGAGGGAGGGAGGGAGGGGGGAGAGCGGATGGGAGGATGGATGTCATTACTTTCTCGGTATTTTATCCCCTGACCTACCACCCCTTCATCAACACGTCCCATTATCTTTTGATCTCCCCCCCCTCCCTCCCCCCTCCCTCCCCCTCTCTCTCTCCAGACCCCAGTCTAAGGACACCGGCCTGTCGTATGATGTTAAGTCCAAGGCAGGACCGGTGGAGTGACACTGGGAGAGGGGCGGAGCCAGAGAATCAGACCAAACCGGACCAGACGGCCACATTAGCTTTCTTCCTCTCTCTCTCTCTCTCTCCATCCCTCAGGACAAGAAGAGACAGAGAGAGAGAGAGAGAGAGAGAGAGAGAGATGGTCAGAGAGGGAGAGAAATGACTAGTCCAAGTGAAAAAGAGAGAGAAGCTTGTGTAAAGACCAACAGAGGTTACGTCGGGACCAGATAGATAGGAGCATGTCCAGTTGGAGAAGGAAGAACAAAGGAGGGAGATCGAGCAGAGAGAGAGAGAGAGAGAGAGAGAGAGAGAGGAAGGGAGGACAACAGGTTTGTTCATTCATTAATCCCCTAAAGCCCTCCCACCCCTGATCTGTTCATCCCAATCTTTCGCTCCACTGGAACCCCCCCCCCCCTCCCCCCCCCAACACTGTGTGATAAGATTTCCCTGGAGAGAGTCAGATGGTACCCCCCCCCCTCCTCCTCTTCTTCCTTTCCTTCCACCTCTTTTTTTCATCCTGCATCCATCAACCCTCCCCTCTCTCTCTCTCTCTCTCTCTCTCTCTCTCTCTCTCTCTCTCTCTCTCTCTCGTTCCCACGGCGCCGGTGTGTGAAGCGTGGCGGGGGGGGGGGGCGTCCTTCCACCGAGGGGCCTTTTAAACCACTCAAGGTCACAACTTGACAAAGCGCATGCTGCAGCGCGTGGAGAGTTTCATGAGGCATGTGATGTTTCGTAATATTTGATGTGCTTCCCCTACTAATCTGATTGCGTGTGTGTGTGTGTGTGTGTGTGTGTGTGTGTGTGTGTGTGTGTGTGCGCGTTTGCGAAACAGGATGACCTGTGGACAGGGTGTGTCTTAACTTGAGAGTGTTTACCCTCGTGTAAGAATTTCTCTTCCAACATCGTCGCTCTTTCGTCAGCCCCGCGAACGCTGAGTCACGCGGCCTCAGCTGAACGCGCTGAGCTGTCGGTTCGTATCGAGGACGTCACGCAGGACGACCGATGAGTTGGGAGAGGAAAAGAAAAACTGGGGAGGGAAGATGGTGAAAAACACAAAAAACACAGAGTTACGTAATAACATGACAGAGTTGTGATGAGTTGAGCAAGTTTGGGCTCAACTGGACATACAGAGGATTTGACAGAACACACACACACACACACACACACACATTAATGATAGTGACGACCAGCTAACATCGATCAGGACTGGCTGCCAAGCTCAACGCCACATCGATCACGTCCATTGATCCGACGCCGCGGGGAGAACATCTATGTATATTGCTGTAAACAATATGATATTACAGTACAGGTTCAAATGAAGAGTACCGCTGATGGTGATTTACGAGGTTGCGAGGTTGGAGCCCCGAAGAGTGTGTTCTCCCCTTACTCAATAAAACAGCGTGAGCTACACCAGGTCTGAAGGAAACCAGGACCGAGACAGGCCGAGGCTGGGTCAGGGTCCCGACGTGCTGCAGTCAGGGTGTTATGACGGTCCAAGACGAAGAGCATCTATCAGTGAGATGTTCACTCTGAAAAATCATCCTCATTTCAACTCAATTCAACATTTATTCCACATATTTATTACAACAGGAAATAAAGACGCCACTGCATCCATCAGCTGTCTGTTCCCGATAGAGAGACCCAGATACACTCTGGGTTAACTCCTCGGATCTCCTCCTCCTCCTCCTCCTCCTCCTCCTCCTCCTCCTCCCTCATGTGATCATCACATCTAAGGAGACTGGACAGGTGTAAGACTTCAGCTCCTCTCCACAGCTGGTCCTAATCCGGGTCACGTCAGATCAGAGGAGGGGGGTTTGGCTGAGGGGGGCGGGGCTAGGGCGTCTTGTGTGCTCTGGCTGATCAGAATGGAGAGAGAGATGAACAGAGAGAGAGAGAGAGGGGAGAGAGGGGGAGGGAGGGGGAAGCATGGCCTCAGGACCTGTGTGTGTTTGAGGTACTCCTTCACTACTCCTCTCTCTCTCCTCAGTCTGCCCAGGCAGAGCAGCGGATGTTCGACACAGATACGACTTTAAGAGGCAGGCGGATAAAGAAAAATGAATGTTACAGTGGGTGGGATGTGTGTGTGTGTGTGTGTGTGTGTGTGAGAGAGAGAGAGAGTGAGAGAGAGAGAGAGAGAAGGGGTGGAAAAGACAAATGATGGCATGCTGGTGGAATGAAGCATACTCCTGCCTCTCTTATCCGTCTGGGGGAGGAGAGGAGACGAGAGCGGAGCGAGTATCACACTGGGACCAAAACATAAAAATCAGATGGAGGGAAAAAAGAAGGAGCGGAAAAAAATCACCACCACCCCCCGAACACCACCACCCCCCGAACACCACCCCCCCAACACCACCCCCCCACCCGAAAGAACGAGTGAAACATGAAGAGCCTGTCTTTATGGCTCAAGAACAATGTCCCGCATTCTTCCTACTAACCGCAAAACTGCAAGGCACTTACTCTGCACACACACACACACACACACACACACACACACATACAGAAAGGCATTTGTACATACCTCCCCCAGAACACATAAAACTAGGCGTGCTCACACACACACACACACACACACACACACACATATACATACAAATGCTCATGCACACACAGGCACATTAGACATGAAAGGATGTGGGGGGGAGCTGGGGTGGGGGGTGAGGGGGGTGAGGGTGGGGGTGAGGGTGGTGGGGGTGGTGGGGGTACAGAGTGTGCGTCTTTTTATCAGGTGGAGGAGAGGCAGGGAGGGGCGGTGTAAGATTTATCTGCTGCCGTCGGAAAACTTTGACCCCAGAGTTGTAAATCTGTCAAAGGAGTCTAGCCAGCGCAACAGGAAACACGAAGAGGAAGGGGGGTGGGTGAGGGGGGGTGGAGGGGGGGAGGGGGGGGGGGGGTGAGGGCACACCCATAGACTCAACCATTTCAAAAGAGGCACTTTTTTGGGGGGGGTGGGGGAATCGGGGTGGGTGGAGGGGGTGATGAGGGGGATCTGTGCCGTGTTTACAATCCTGCAACTGATCCCTCGCAGCCGGAGAATCTCTACCCCCCCCCCCCCCAGAAATAAAAAGTACAACTCAGTCCCACCCACTCATGCACACACACCCACACACACACACACACACACACACACACACACACACACACACACACACCCCTATAGAAACTATGCAGGAAATTGTCTCAGTGAAATATGGATGTTTCCCCAGCAGGCTCGAGTCTGTTTCTACTTGTAGGTTGTTTTCTGAGCGTCACCGTCCAGACCTCGTAAACCTACAGGCAACGAAAAAACAATCCAAAAAAGTAACATCTCTTTCTTTCTCTCTTCCTGTCTGAGAGAGTGTACGAAGTGAGAGCGTCTCCTCCGACACCGTCACCGCCAGGCTCACGAGACCCGACAGGTTGAGCTTGTACTGGGTCCCTGTCCTGTACCCTGTGCTGTGCCCACCCTCTGCCAGGCCTGATTGGACGCGCCACCGCAAATAAAAGAGCCCTGAGCCCTGGGAAACCCCGACACCTTGGCACAGGGGCGGCACGCTGTCACAGGCCGGCCCTGGTAACAGCTCAATTAGCCACCTGGCCGCCGCCGCCACCCCATCGCCAGACCGCGATTGGATCAAGAGGACGGGTCGCTTTTTTGGCAGCCAGCTGCGCACACACACACACAGCCCCCGAAGGAAACAACTTCCTTAGCATGGGCCGTTTTTTTTTTTCGTTTCTTCTTCCCACTAACGCTGTCCATCCCTCTGAAATCATCCGGAAAACTTCTCTGTGACGGGAATGCTGGTAGAGGGAATGAGATCATCCCGGCCTACACCTTCACATTGCATTACTGTAACCCAAATCCTCAGAGAAAACAGTGGAAGGTCGAGAGGAGCCGGAGACCATCGTGTCAGTGACTTCATCCATTCAACATGTAAGCTAGCTCTTCCTGGAGTGTGAATGTGTGGCAGCATGTAAACAGAGCTCTGAGGGCACGGGCAAACACACCTGACATGCGAGGCAAATGGGATTGACTGGCTACGTTAGATAGCTAACACACCTGGAACCAGTATGAAACAGGGCCAAGGGGCTCAGTCAGTGTGTGTGTGTGTGTGTGTGTGTGTGTGTGTAGTGTGTGTGTGTGTGTGTGCATTTACAAAAACACAGGAATGAATGTTTTAGTCAAAAACGTGTGTGCACCAAAAACTGTCTGAGTGAGTCCTAAGCCTGTGCCCCAAACACACTGCGCGCACACACACACACACACACACACACACACACACACACACACACACACACACTCTTCTCACATTACTGTGGGTGTGAGCCGCTTCATGCTTTGGTCGAGTGAACAACAGAAAGAGAGGTGTGAAGCCTCAGTCACGCAACCCTGCTGCGGTGGCTGGGCGTCTGTAGCTGTGCCTCCTCAGTCAGATTATCTAGCAGAGCATCGCTACACACCGGGGTGTGATATGTGGCTTGGCCTTGCAGCTTGTTGCAGCGCGATATCACCAATTGCGGAAATCATGGTTGCTGGCACCACCCATCCACGCTAAAAAAAATACATGTTTGCACCTTTCAAAATCTCTTTCAAAATCAGTCAACGGTGGAAATATCAAGATCTCTCAACGTGACTGAAGTAACAAGCTGGACTCGTTTTAGCTTGGTGGCACCAGCTCTAGGATTGCATGTGTGTGAAAGTGAATGAGAGTGTGTGTGTGTGTGTGTGTGTGCACAAACACGTGCATGCATGTGTTGGCACGGGGGCGGTCCAGGGGCACCGAGGGCTATGTTTGGGGAACTTGTTGTGGTAACAGATACATGTGTGGTTTCATAGAAGGGGAAGTGAAAGCCGGGGCCTGCAGCTGTTCACGTCTAGAGCTCCTCTTCTACGCTAACGATCAGGGAAAGGAAACAAGGAGCTGAAATTGCCAGTATGTGTGTCACTACTATCTTGCCCCTCCATCCTGTGTGTGTTTGACTGTGTGTATTACTGGCAGCTAGACAGAGTAGTCAAATTTCCCCCTTTCAGCCCCATGCCCTGTTGCTGCCGGTGCGTTAAATACCATCAACACATTCTGACAAGCACAAACTTGATTTGAAATCCTGGAAATAGCAATATAATAATGGCTGTAGGTTACTGAAACTAACTAGCGCCTCATCCGGGTTTCAGTGAAAAACAAGTTCACACTCACACAGTAACTGACACTTTCAAACACCTCACCTATAGCCACACCGCTTCCTGCACCACGTGTCATCCGTCCGGGGGGGTTTCACGAGGTCTCGGAGGAGGAACCGACAGAAGGTCATGCCACAAAAGCATTGGCGATATTTGTAGATCTGAAACAATCTGCCGGGCGCCAGGGAAGCAGAAGCTGGAGGGTCGGAGTAGCGCAAAGGTCAGAGGAGGGGAGTCACTTGAATCTGCAGCCCTGCTGGGGTAACCAAGAGGCTTTACCCCGACTGCCCCGCCGGAGGATCTCTGTGGTTACTGGCTGTTGCTTACAAACAGCGTGCATGCTGGGTAAATAAAGATCTAATGATGTTTTTCCTTTAGTCTAGTTGTCTAGCATGCTCACATTTTTTTAGGTCTGCAGTGGTTTTGGAGAACTGGAGGTGAGGGTTGTTTCTGGACTGAACCCAAACCCCCCACACTTCACCTCCACCCCCCCCCCCCATCTCATAGACTCCCACTCTAAGCCCTGAGCTCCAGTATGAAATCAACATTGGGCCTGCAGGAAATGAGAGATCTCCACAGGAGATAGCAGAGGGAGGGAGGGAGGGAGGGAGGAAGGGAGGGAGGAGACAAAGAAAATAGCGGAAAGACCCGTAGCTTTGACTCTCAGCATCCGAACGCCAACTCTCCCTGTCACTGTCTCCTCCTCGTCCCATCCCTCTTCTCGTCCTCGTCTCTCTCCATCCCTCTACGTGGTGAACATCAGCCCTGCCCGGTCCAGAGCCTGTGCAGGGAGGTTGAAGGGCCTCGCTCTTATGAACGGCTCCAGGCGTGTTGTTCTTTCCTGGCGCAGTAATTCGCCGGCTAAGCCCAGAAAGTCGACGAGCAGCAGCGAGCTATTTCACCGGGGCCTTGTTTTTGTTGTTCCACGCTCAAAGACAACATGACCTCAGGTGACCCCCGCGCCCCCCGGCTACTCGGGGCAGAAACACCGGGAAGTGTTGGGTAGTTGTTTTGAGGCGAGACCGCGGCGGAATCACACCGCCCGCCAAACACCGACGAGTCAACGCTTCGGTGTAAAATGTTTGACTTGCAAACACGGCGGTGTGTGATTGAACAAGAGAGGCTGGGAGACTTTCAGCATTTACACACGAGTATGCCCGCAAGTTTGTGTGTGTGTGTCTGCAAGTGTGTGTGTCTCTGTCTCTGTGTATATATATATGTGTGTAGAGGTAGATGGACATACAGACACACACCACACACACACACACACACACAAAGGGGTGGGGCAGCAATGAGGGGCTCGGTTAATGGCTTTTAAATTTCCACTGAGTGACTTACAACTGTGGAGGAGCACAGCTGTTCCTGATTTGGGGAACAAAGAGGGGGAACGGCAGCGATCTGAGAGCCTGGACCGGGCTGCACTCTTTAATGGGCTGAAATCTCCCAGGAAGGACGCAGATGTGTGTGTGTGTGTGTGTGTGTGTGTGTGTGTGTGTGTGTGCGTATACATAAATCCACACATGCATACCGCTGAAAACGCTCATAACTCCTATCTCGGTGATTTTCATGTTTGAACTTCAGTTGGAGGATTTCATGCTCCTCTATGGGTGGAGGGAGAACCCGTTTCAACCCCCCCCCCCCCCCCCCCCCTGGATAAACAACAGAAGATCACGGTGGTGAAACAACGCCGGGCTGCTTTCTTAGTTCCTGAAAAGTTGACATGTTAGAGACACAAGGTTTTTTCACCGGGCAGGGATGAAATGTCTGCGTATCTGCCTGCGTTCTCATGTTGGTTTGCACGTGCATGCTTTTGCCTGTGTGCATGCTATTGCGTGTATTAGTGTGTGCATGCATGGGCGCATACGTGGATGTGGATGTTTGTGCACGGGGGTCTGGGGAGCAACAGGATACGTCTACGTCTACAGCCATAGATTACGGCTGTGGAACAAGCGAGAGCAGACTTACAGCTCCGGAGAGCTGAGTGATAGTGAAGGTCAACCCGTTGGGGAATGAGTGGAGAGGAGGAGAGGAAGGGAGAGAGAGAGAGGGGGAGAGAGGAGTTGCCTGAGATTTAATGCAGGGGGAGAGGACCGGAGGTAGAGAGAGGTGTGGAGATGAGAGGAGATTATGGCTACAGCTCATCCAAGCATGTCAATAAGAATTGAAAAATCTCTCAGCCAGGTGGAAAAAACCCAACTAGCTTTGATCAAAGACTTTCCATCCCGGGCAGACAACAACACGGAGCGTTTGAACGCAGCCTTACGTGAAAAAATTCCCCGCTTCTTGATGTCAAACTTTTTACAGCGGAGTTCCATCCCTTGATATACTGCTTCCAGACCCCCCCCCCCCCCTACACACACACACACACACTTCTCCGCCCCTCTGAGCAGCGCTTTGTTTCCTGCCGCTGGTGAACGCAGCCCTTTTCCTCAGAGGCCCCTGCCCCTGCTCTGCAGCCTTGTAAAACATAGCAGGTCAGCGTCACATGACTGAGGTCTAGGACACTGAAGGCCCTCCGCCGAACGCAGCGGGGCTTGGGTGTCAAAGTACGCATGGGTGGGGCTGTGGAGAGGGGGGAGGGGGGGAGGGAGGGGGGAGGAAGAAGGGGGGAGGGGGGGAGTGGAAATATGGAGAAGGGGAAAGAAAGAACTAAAACCACTATTTCCATCCATCCCTTCCCCCAGCACACCTTTTGCCCAGCCTCTCATCTATCACCTCCTCCGTCAATCCCTCCATCCCTCCATCCTCTCTCTCCATCCCTGGATCCTATAAAGTCTGACCTCTTGTTTTTTTTTCTCCTCGGGTCCGCGCTGCACTGTCACCCCTAGACAGACATAGCTCTCCAATGAATGAGTTTCTCCTCTCCCCCTCCCCCTCCATCCCTCTCCCCTCCCCCCTTCCTCTCTCTCTCTCTCTCTCTCTCTCTTACTGAGTGATAGGAGCTGACATGCATATGGAGCACACTCATCCTGGTAGCCTTCAACAGAGGGGAGGGGAAAAACACACGAGCGCACATGCACGGTATGCAGATAGACACAAGCACATCAATCTGCAGGCACATGCACACATGCACTACCCACACACACACACACACACACACACACACACACACACATACATCACTCCACCCAGGCTGTATAATGTTATAAATTCCTCTACATGACTTGGTTTGAGTGATTATGTCTCACTCATGCACATGCAGACTATTTTCTTTTGTTCCTTCCCCATTCTCCTACTTCCTTATATTTTATCCTCTTGTATTGTTTCATCTTGTCTCTCTCTCTCTCTCTCTCTCTCTCTCTCTCTCTCTCTCTCTCTCTCTCTCATTTTTGCACTAAGCACTATGAGCGCCTCCCAAGAGATCTTTCTAGGAGGCCTGTCACACTAATAGATTTCACCTTCTCTCTTTTTCTCTCTCTCTTTATGTCTCTCTCTCTCTCTCTCTCTCTGTCACTCCCTCTCTCACTCTCTTTCCCATCTGCTGCCCATCGCAGGAGGAGCAGGAGGAGCAGGAGGAACGTACTGAAGCAGGGTGTGATTGAAACATCCCTTGTATTTACTCTCACGTTAAAGGTGCATTTTGTGTTTCTCAACATTACGATCACCCTGCTGCTGCTTCCTGTTGCAAAAAGGATGTTGCTACTCGTCTCCTCCCTTCCTACCTGGTGTTGCATCTGTTTTGAAGTCCAACAGCCCTTGAAAGCAGCGAACGTATGCAGTAATAATAGTGGAACTGGAATAAAATTGTGAATTATTTGCAAAGTAAAACAGTTCCTGCTTTGTGCCGTAAAGCGATCCAGCAGATTTCCTGCAAAATCCGACCCGGTGGCACCCAAACTAAAAGCCTTATAAATAGAAAAGCTACCGGTCTTCTCAGTGACGGTCTCTGTGTGTTTACTGTAAATAGACTAACGCCTCAAAATACATGTGGTGATGATTTGTAGACCTTCAAATATATTTTTCAACAGGTGGAGAAAAGCTCTGTCTACTGTCTGTGTCTTCAACAATGTGTGGACATGAATTCAGATGCTGCTGCAGCTAGTCATGTTAAAGCTACTGAGCCTGCTGCTGCCGATCTGTCTGTCTGTATGTGTGTCTGTCTGTGTGTGTGTCTGTCTGTATGTGTGTCTGTCTGCATGTCTGTCTGTCTGTATGTGTGTCTGTCTGCATGTGTGTCTGTCTGCATGTGTGTCTGTCTATGTCTGTCTGCATGTGTGTCTGTCTGTCTATGTGTCTGTCTGTCTATGTGTCTGTCTGTATGTGTGTCTGTCTGCATGTGTGTCTGTCTGCATGTGTGTCTGTCTGCATGTGTGTCTGTCTGCATGTGTGTCTGTCTATGTGTGTGTCTGTATGTGTGTCTGTCTGCATGTGTGTCTGTCTGTATGTGTGTCTGTCTATGTGTGTGTCTGTATGTGTGTCTGTCTGTATGTGTGTCTGTCTGCATGTGTGTCTGTCTGCATGTGTGTCTGTCTATGTGTGTGTCTGTATGTGTGTCTGTCTGCATGTGTGTCTGTCTATGTGTGTGTCTGTATGTGTGTCTGTCTGTATGTGTGTCTGTCTGTATGTGTGTCTGTCTGCATGTGTGTCTGTCTGTATGTGTGTCTGTCTATGTGTGTGTCTGTATGTGTGTCTGTCTGTATGTGTGTCTGTCTGTCTATGTGTGTGTCTGTATGTGTGTCTGTCTATATGTGTGTGTCTGTATGTGTGTCTGTGTGTATGTGTGTCTGTGTGTATGTGTGTCTGTCTATATGTGTGTCTGTCTATATGTGTGTGTCTGTATGTGTGTCTGTGTGTATGTGTGTCTGTCTATATGTGTGTCTGTCTGTATGTGTCTATGTGTCTGTCTGTATGTGTGTCTGTCTGTATGTGTGTCTGTCTATATGTGTGTCTGTCTGCATGTGTGTCTGTCTGCATGTGTGTCTGTCTGTATGTGTCTATGTGTCTGTCTGTATGTGTGTCTGTCTGTATGTGTGTGTGTCTGTCTATGTGTCTGTCTGTCTATGTGTCTGTCTCTCTGATCTGTCAGTGTCCCAGCCCGTCTGCCCGTCTGTCTGTCTGTTTGAAAAGCCGGACCTCGTCTGCGGTGTGTAGACATGTATCTGGTGTTCTGGCCTGTCGGTGTGTCTGTCCAAGTGTCCTACCAGAGGGACCTGCCTAACCCCACCCACCTGTCCTCCCTCCTCCCTCCTCCTACCTCCTCCCTCCTCCCTCCTTCCTCCTCCTCCCTCGTGTCACATCACATTTCCCAGGCAGCCCCGGGAAAAGGGCAGAGGCGCTCCTCGTGAATCGGTGCGGGTCGCTGACAGGCGGGCGGTCAGGACAAGCACACACACACACACACACACACACACACACACACACACACACACACACACACACACACACACACATGAAAGGTTACCGACAGAGGGGGGGGTGAGGGACACTGTGTGGCACCTTGTACACACCCTGTCCCTCACCTGTCACCTGCTGGCATCGGCAGCGTGGCCATAAACTCTCTGAACCTCAGGTATGAATACAATGGGGTGTGTACATACAAAATATTTATGTTTAAACACACACACACACACACACACACACACACACACACACACACACATACACACACACACACCATTTCCTTCACCTTTGTCCCTCCCCCTCACACTGGGCTCCTCCAGGCATCGAGGGCATGACCTGAGAACGCGGTGGGCAATAGCGCCACCTATTGGTGAACAGGGGGACTCGTGTCTGTTCGCACCAATGGGAGCTGCTGCAGAGAATATATGAGATGAATAAGCGGTGATATTGAGCGCATTCATCATCCGCTGACAGGAGAGTCGCAGAAGAAAACTGACATTAGCTCATAAACTATCTATCACAGGCAACACACAGTAAGGAGGGGGAGCAACGCGGCACACTCAACGCAGCAGACTCAACGCAGCACACTCAACGCAGCATCAGGGCTATATTACAATACTTTCTCTATTGTGTTTTCTATTCTCCCTCTCTTCCTCTCCATCATCTCCTTTCTCACAGTATCACGGCGCTTTTTCCATGACTCCCAGTAATCCTGACGTTCCCCACGGCCCGCTAACAGTCTTTTACATGTCCACTTAAGCAATTCTGTCCTCTAATTGGCTAATGGAGGGGCGGGCGGGGGGGGGGGGGGGGGGGGAAGGGAAATCCCAGAAGCCTCTGAGGCCCGCTTCATGCCTACTGGACTGGAAGAGAGCCAACATGGGAGTCTCCAGAAGGCTCTTCCCTCACGCCTCCACTGGACTGGAGGAGAGCCAACATGGACGCCTCCAGGGTGGGCCGCTGTGTAACTTACACTACAGAGGGGGGAGAGAAAGGGGGGAGAGAACGGTGATGGTGACGGCTTTGCACCCCCCTGTCCACGCCCGGCGTTCATCTCAACCAAGGTTATTCAGAATGAAATGAATTATGGAGCCATGAATCACCATCATGCAACATTCATGCGCACACAGAAACCGATAAATACACACAAACACACACAGGATCAAACGTGACCTCATCTTCTGCGACAAGGACAAAGAAATGTACGGCATCAATAATGGATCAAAAAGCCAAACACCGAACATCAGCAGCCGTTCATACCGACGACACGTCAACTCCGCCGGTCCCACTTCAGAAAAAAACACCAGGTGGAAAAACAGAAGAGCGATTTAGAGGCAACGAATTGAAGCTCAGTGATCCACGATGATACTGCATGCTAGCCGTCTCCCCGAGGACAGAGGAAAACACAGGGTGGAGAGAGAGAGAGATGGAGGGAGGGAGGGAGGAGGAGGAGAAAGTACATCTAGGCCCACAGAGAGAGAGAGAGAGAGACGGTGATGCATAAAGAAAATATTGACGTGGTGTGTTGTCTTAATATAGATTCTTCTGTATGAAAGGTCAAAGTGGCTGCTGCTCCTTCCTCCTTCTGTTGGGGGGAGGAGTCAAAGCAGGACGGTATAGCGCCACCTACTGCTTGGGTGGAGGCACTCATTGGTCGATAAGAAGACTGGTTGTACTGGGAAGGGTGTGAATGTGGAGCAGGGTGTGGCTGCTGAATCGACTTTCACTGGATAAATAAACATTGAAAATAAAAGCGTCTTCTTCTTCTTCTCGGACATCAGATGAGAAGATGGGTCTGGTATGCATGGGGGTCACGGGGTCAAATTGCGAAACCCTCTGATGTCAAGTGATTGGTCCCCTGCTGTGACTGTCAGCTCGGTTCACCGTCAAGGAAGCAAACTAGCGGGAACGTATTGGAGGACGGAGAGAGAGAGAAGAAGAAGAAGAGAGGCAGGGAGGACGAAGGTATAAAAGCGACGTGGTGTTGAGTGATATCTTTCTAGTTCCACGTCGAGTATCCACCATAAGGCAACAGGGTGAGGTGGTGTGGGGGAGGATGGGGGGGAGGCAGAGAGGGGTTATGGTTCTGTCTTCGAGCAGAAGACGTGGAGTGATGGAGGTGGACAGCCAATGGGGTGTGGGCGCGGTGCGGCGGATGGGGGGGGTGGGTGTTGGGGGGGTCTGATGGGGGAGATGGGGGGTGGGTGTGGTGTCAGTGGTGGGTGTTTGACTGTGGGTGGGCGAGAGAGCGGTCGGTGCTGGTATTTCTGCCCTGTCACATCGCGTTAGTGTGCAGCCGAGCACGACTGCTGAGCACACCACTCTGGACAGCTCTGCACGCACTGGGCGAGCCACACACACACACACACACACACACACACACACACAGAGTTTATATTCACAAGGACACACAATACCTACACTTGAGTGCACACACACACACACACACACACACGCTCTAATCTCCCACGAGGACCGGCAAGGACATCCAACATGAGTGAGCACCAATGGATGTTTGACAGAAAGCAGGGGAGAGTGTTCGTACTTGCTCAACTTCTCAACTTCACTTTGTATCCCTCCATCCCTCCATCCCTCCATCCATCCATCCATCCATCCATCCATCCATCCCTCCATCCCTCCATCCATCCATCCCTCCATCCATCCATCCATCCATCCATCCCTCCACCTCTCCATCCATCCATCCATTGATCCATCCATCCATCCATCCATCCATCCATCCATCCCTCCACCTCTCCATCCATCCATCCATTGATCCATCCTTACAGCCACCTGTCCATACAACTCTCTATCCATCCTACCAGCCATATTCAATATCACCGTGAAAAGAAAATGTCATTTCTTTTCACAATAAAATGAGTACTGGGTGGAAATAATGATAAATCAGAGCAGCACCGATGGAGAGTTTCATTCCAAAACACAATAAAACCATATTGGGAAGAGATGGCAACGTGATGTTCTTTACTCTGTGTGTAAATAACACAGACGTCCTCCATCCTCCTGTTTGGTAGGTGAAGAGGAAGTAAAGAGGAAGTAAAGAGCGATAAAGAGGAAGAATCACATTCTTCAAATTGAGGATATGTCGTTCTGGAATGAAAGTCTTTAAACACACTGGCACGTGCACAGGGCTACAAGTGAACCATAACACCATAACACTTCACAAGAGAAAGAACTAAGAAGAAGAATGTGAAAGATCGTGGAAGAATAAAAGAAGAAGAAACACAGCTACAAGACACTCTAGGGGCCGAGGCATCGAGGTCCTGGACAAGTCACATGTTCCATAATCAATATCTAATATCACATATTTGACCAGATCTCAGCCTGAGGTGTCATGAACTCACTGAGCCAGCTGAGCAGCGGGCAGGTTGTTCAAAATAATCTGACAATAGACGTTCTTTATATCAACTTTATATAAATCGACTGTATTTGTTTGTTGTCAAAAAAATAGTTAGAGTTAAAATTGAGTTGAAATTGACGTATTTCATCTACCGAAACCAGAAACGTTTATCATTTATTCTCATGGATATTCAACATGTATTAAGTGAGAACTTAATATTTTCATGCACTGACATTTTTATGATTTAAAAAACCCCTGATGGTTTATTGGGGAGCGTCTGAAGATGCTCCAGAGAAACTTTGGTGTCTTTTGAATGTAAACGTCTTCACATGTTGACAGATGTGTTGGGAACAGCAGAGCTCTGTCGGACTGCACTGATTTATGTCCACTATGAGGACAGTTGGCTCCGTGCTGTGGGGACCGGACCTGTGTGGACCTGATCACAGTCACATTAGTGGTGCTGAGCAAAGAGAGCAGTCAAGAAGCGTCAGCCTCACCGGGCCTCACCGGGCCTCACCGGGCCTCTCAGCATCAAACACCACAGAGCAGCTCATCCACTTTCTGGTCAGTCTGTACAATATGGCTTTGTGGCCCGAGCCCAAAGGCTTGACATGACATCATCTTTGAGAAACAGAGAGATGATGGAGGGAGGGAGGGATGACGATGCAGCATTCACATTGTGGCCCCCAGGCTGGGGAAATGGGGATGAAGGAAGGGAGGGAGGGAGATGAGGAAACTAAGAGAAGAAATGTTTGAGTGGAATCGCCACATTCACGTTTAGCTGGGCCCTTGGGCAGGGAGGAGAGGGGGGAGGGGATGGATGGATGAAAGGAGGGACAGTGAGGGAGGACAGGAGCAAAGGGGGAGGAGGAGATACAGGGGCGAGGTGCGATGTGCGGTGACCCGAGCTCTTCGGTGACGCCATAAACTCAGGGCCACGCTTCAGTGGGCGCGAGCGAGCAGAGAGAGAGAGAGAGAGAGAGAGAGAGAGAGAGAGAGAGAGAGAGAGAGAGAGAGGGGTTGTCCTTGGTCGTTTAGCAAGCTCTCTGGCTGGCTGTGTGGCAGGTCAGAGGTCAGCCGGAGCTCACAGAAAGGCAGAGGGCTTTGTCGGCTCTGGGGAGAGTCTCATAGGTCACGGTTATATAACCGGGCCGGAACATTCCCTACACTTCCCACCATGCACTGCACCTGCATACCAAGTCACACGGCTGGTGAGCAGGGGAGGGGAGGGGGGGTCAAGAAGGTCAGGAGCCTGATGGCCTGCAGAGTCACTTTCGATCACACACATGACATCACATGCCCACATCCACCGACGTTTAGTTTGATATGTGGCTATCAGGGGCGCGTTCACACCAGGCGAGCGTTCACAACAACCTGAGACGCCTGAAAACACCAGTTTCTGTCTCCCCCTCTTCCAAGAGAGGGTTGTTTGTTAGGAGGGAGAACCTAATACGGACCAACTCCAGGAAACGACCCAAAAACGCAAGGTTTTCTGGGTATAATGAGACGGATGTTGACATTGGATAGCCAGCAGTTCCTCATGCTTGGAAAGCCTAGCATAACAAAAGGAACCGAGGGCGAACCGCAGTCTGGACCGACGCTCGCGCTCAGACACCAGAGAAGGTAAATCACGACAGACACGTCCATCACGCTCAGCTTCAGTTACTGGCACTGGAGTCAGATTCGCTGGGACTTGACAGGCTACCAGAACCCCGTCCAATGAACCAGTTACTCGCGGTGGCTTTTGTTTACGAGCCCTGGGTTGCTTGTAATTAGGCAGCGTGAAAAACAAACCGACCGAAAACAAAAACAAGCAACAACAAAGTAAACTTTCCCCACTCTGGTTCAGACCAAAGACAACAAACCGGGGGTGTGATCGCACCCTGAGACAACCACATGCTGCACAGGTGGGTGCACAACGTCTGGATTGTTTGACAGCCTCTTTAAAAACATATTTCTCTTTTCCTTTCAAATTAAAAGCACGTTGCCGAGTGCTGTCCGTACATGACTTGGCAGAATGTGACACGAACAGAGAGACTCCACTAGGAGATCTCCAGTCATGCGGAGCTGTCAGTCAGCCAGCGAAGGTCCACGGAGGGGACGGGGGATGCAGGTGGGAGCCCCCGAAGTGTCTCCTTCCGGGGGAGGACGAGGAGCGAGAGAGGAGGTGGTGGGGGGGGGACGAGGAGGAGAGAAACATGTTTCCACTCCCATCTCCTCCTCCGTGTTGGTGTGAAGGGAGTCGCAGAAAACAGATGACCTACATTCTCTCAGCAAGGCCTCCCCGGATTAACAAAAGACAAAGTGAAGTATGGAAAGAGAGAGAGAGAGAGAGAGAGAGAGAGAGAGAGAGAGCGAGAGAGCAAAAGACTGAGAGAAACATATAGACTTTCTGTTTGACATTTAAGGCAGGTCTGAAAAGGTAGCGCCAGAGACGGGGGGAGGGTTTTGACGGTAACCCTCTCCTTCCCTCTCTGAGCGGTTATATAAAG
The DNA here is from genome assembly GCA_034670405.1 of Hoplostethus atlanticus. Lineage (NCBI taxonomy): Eukaryota > Metazoa > Chordata > Actinopteri > Trachichthyiformes > Trachichthyidae > Hoplostethus > Hoplostethus atlanticus. The sequence goes on from JAXDDX010000047.1 coordinate 2,015,075, forward strand.
GACATCCATAATTCTGTTCGCTGCACATCAAAGAGCCAGCGCCGCTTTGCAATCTGCATATATGCTGCGTCCAGGGAGCGGTGTGTGTGTGTGTGTGTGTGTGTGTGTGTGTGTGCGCGCATTACAGGGAGGAATGTTTGAGTTAAAAATAAGCCTCCTTGGAGAATGTTTAGATGTTTGCCACTTGAAGCTCCAACTGCGTCTGTCTTCATGTGAGAGAGGCTCCCATTGCACGTCATCACTGAGACCAAAGTACCATTCAGTTCAACGGACATGGTGCTATAACCCTCCCGAGACATGACAGTGGCTCGAGCTGAACTCCCCCCGCAGACGTGAGGCGACGCTAAGAGGCGCTACGTGTGAATTGTCAGCCCCGGTGTTGTGCAGCGGGCCGGAGCCGTCGGGGATGGAGCCGCCCCCTGAGTTTTCATAACGACTTGAAAGCTTGGACGCTGTCGTTGTAATTACGAGGCTGCTAATGAAGTCGTGCTCGCTGAGAGAGAGAGAGAGAGAGAGAGAGAGAGAGAGAGAGAGAGAGAGAGAGAGAGAGAGAGAGAGAGAGAGAGAGAGAGAGAGAGAGAGAGAGAGAGAGAGAGAGAGAGAGAGAGAGAGAGAGAGAGAGAGAGAGAGAGAGAGAGAGAGAGAGAGAGAGAGAGAGAGAGAGAGAGAGAGAGAGAGAGAGAGAGAGAGAGAGAGAGAGAGAGAGAGAGAGAGAGAGAGAGAGAGAGAGAGAGAGAGAGAGAGAGAGAGAGAGAACAGTTGTCTGCTGCGCTGCTGCCATCTAGTGGTCACAAACAAGAAGGCATGGGAAACAGAGAGGGTAGTGGCGGAATGAACAGGATTACTTGTACAGATTGGTGTTGTGATCAATTAATTTCAATCAACTGAGCATGTGGATTTTTTTTGAAATGAAATGAATGTTCTGTCAATTCGTTTCATTTCACATGATTTCACACTTTCATTTCTTTATTGTGGTATCTATCTATAATGGCAGCTGGTTTCATGTGACTCAGATTTTTTAGGGTGTGAGGAGACTCAGAGACGGTGAGGTTAAAGTGCAGATCAACTTTAATTCCAATGTACTCCAGGTATTCAGTCACATCAGATGAACACTTCAATTATTAAGACAATTACTAGAAAAAGTCTCTTAATATTCAAGTTCTGATTTGAGGCTGGTTCAATAAGCTCCTTTACTCCTTTAATTTATATCAAAGCAAATTACACATTTATGACTACACACAAAACTGAAATGGGAAACCGCATACAACAATTGCTATATTCCTCTAACTGTCCATCTGATGTGGCTGACAATTCAAATTAAACCATTCATTGTGTTTCAACATCCAAACGTATGGAAACAGAGCAAAAACAGAGCAAGCAAATGTGTGTGTCTGTAGAACACTTATAGAAATATTCTGATAATACAGTGAAGTAATAGTGTGAAATAAAACAGTACATGTTTTTGTGTCATTCTCAGATTGGTCAGTGGTATAGTAGATAATAATGATGATAATAATATTTTTTGTTGTATCCACATAGTGTATTCATTCAGAATGACTTCTGATAAATGTCTAAACTAAAAAAAAACAATGTTTTTATTTAAAAAAAATCAGGATCTTAAAAATGTTCCTGAACATCTAAAGTATGACGATGAGACTTTCATACATACAGGGTGGATGACTAAAAGCAACAAGTAGCAGCATGATCATGATTCTGTTGATCAAGTGGCATCAAACAACAACAACGGGTTGGAAAAATCCCGTTGAGCCTGTTCCTGTACTTGAGTAACTTTTGGTCTGACAGATTAATGTTGAAATGCTGACACCCACCGCCCACCACCCAGCCATGTGCAGACCAATGGATGTGACTTGTACTGCACTCATGATCAAATCCTCTTTAACATCACTTACCAAGACTAAGAATTAAAACAGCCACGATACATTGGCAGAGATATCCATTAGGAGTGAAAGGGCGACGTCAGCAGCCACATGCAGTGAAATGTGATGGTTTATTCTCTGAAATGTGAAGCACCAGCAGGAAACGTCATGGGCCTCGTTCGCAAAACGTCCTTAAGTAGACTTAGAAAGTTATGATAAAGAATATGTTTCATTCCAAATAAATGTTTTCTCCACTTTTCGGTGATATATCAAAAACTAGAACTAATCTTTATCAGTATCCATTGTAGGATGCCATGATTTTTTATTTTTTTTTTAAATTTTTAAATCACATTGAAATGATCACATGATGGGATCTAGTGTAAAGTAAAAGAGGGTTTCTGTCTCTGTAGCTCAGTGTGCTAACACTAATACTGCAGCTTCCTGTCTCCTCACTGGAAGCTAACCTGGGACTGTCTGTTCTCCTTAAAAACAAAAGAGGAGTCATTGTTATCGTTGCGAGATATCAGGAGTAGTTGAAAAGATGTTTCGTGCTCCGTAATGAAATATCAGACCAAACATGTCCCTTTCCTGTCTTCCATGCCTCCGCCTTATCTTCGCCATCGCTCTTGTTATGGCGTCCAGTGAATTTACTCACTTCCTGTCTGTGGGACTGTCTCAGACACATTTCCTTGTGATGTCAGAAACAGAAACAGACTTTGTCATGTTCGATATTTCAACGGTGAAATGTTTTTCAACTGAAGTGGCACAAACCAATCACCAGTATTCTTCCTGTAATACTGTGTTTTGCAGTGCATCTGATTCAAGGCCATTTCACACCATGAGTGTCCTGCTGCTTGGGTATTTGCAGCGTTTTTGCTTGGGGCCGAAGCTGGAGACCTTCTTGCCGGCGCTGCCCCTCACAGAGCCTCCCTTCAGCCTCGCGGCGCCGAGCCCGATCTCTAACATTGTCCTTCCTCGTGGTTTTCCATCTTCCTCATCGGCTTCCTGCTGCTTGAAGTTGTGGAGGGTCTGGCAGTCACGAGAGCGCTCTGAGGGTAAAGGCCCCTGGCTCAGGCAAAACAACTTCATGGAGGCGTAGCAAAGCTCGGCAAAGCTGGAAGTGGCCGACACCACCCCCACGCCGAAGTAGAAGCAGAGGAAGATTGTCTTCTCTGCGGGGCGCGAGGTGAAGCAGTCCACGGTGTAGGGGCAAGGGAAGCGACTGCAGGGGAACTGGGCCTCCACCTTGAAGCCGTACAGCCACCACTGACCCACTAAGACGCCGACTTCTGCCACCATGCGGAAGGCCACGTTGATGAGGTAGAGCCTCCTCATGTGGTGATCTTCCCTGTAGTCCTTGCTGCTCATGGAGCTGCTCTTCCTCTTGTTATTGTGGTGCACGGTGTACATGAGGTACAGCAGGGCCTGGCGTGGAGATGAGGACGATGTGAAACACCCAAAATCGGTACTGGGAGATGGGGAAGGCCATGTCGTAGCACACCTGCTTGCAGCCCGGCTGGAGGGTGTTGCAGGCGAACTCTTCCTGCTCGTCCTCAAACATGTCGCTGGCCACGGTGCCCAGGATCAGTATCCTGAAGACCAGCATGAGGAAGAGCCAGAAGCGGCCCAGCAGCGGCGAGTGGGCCTGGAGGTTATCGAAGAGCTTGCCGAGGAAGTCCCATTCCCCCATGATGGCAGCGCTGCGTCTGGGATGACCTCTTGGGGTTCTGGGGATCTACCCGCCTGAAGTCCAGCTGTCTGTTTTCAGATCAACTCCTCTCTCTGGGCCTCAGTACATCTTTAGGATTATATTTTCTGCTATTTCATGAGTCACTACATTATATTACAGTCTAGACAGGTGGATCTGCTGGTCAAAGGTTGGCCCCTAGTTGTCGTGATGGAGCTCCAGTGGCCTGCAACAGAAAATTAAACAAAACAAAATGACAAACTTTTGTCTTTTGATTTCATTGTTTCAAAATGAGATATCCACCAAACACACCTGCCCTTAAAAATGCCTCAGAGGTGAAGCACATGAAGGTATGAGTCATTCATCTGTGGTTTTGAAATATTGACATATGAATTGTGGGTAGTATTTTCTTTCCAAAACAGACACCGGACTATGTAATGAAACCGGTCATATAGTACAAAAGAAAAACTCAACCTCACTCAACTCAAACTCAACCCACTCTGAACTGTCTGTTCCTGATAGACTAGAGAAGAAATGTGATGCAGAACAATACAATACCACTCACTGTTATTTTAGCTACACACAACGTCTTATCTAAACATGTGAACTGCACAGTAAGAGCACAACCTCGATAGTCGATGGATCACCGACAAGCTGCTACTTGCAGAAGCAGGCTGGCTGGTTGAGCCGCTATCCAGTCTCTCCCCTGTTAGCACACACACTTCACTGAGGCCAGATGTATTGTGCCACTGGCGGAGAGATGAGGACACAGGTTCAGCCTGAGGCATTTCATGTACCTTATGAAATCACAACATGTGCAACCTAATCCCTCCTGATAAGGATTGAAGATCCTGCCTCGGCTCTGTGCTTGTCTTCTTTTCCCACAGAGGGATATCAGTAGACAAGCTGAAGGAAGGATCTCTCACAGGATCAAAGTTTAAAAAAAACACACATACCCCAACATCATATCCATTCAAGGTGTGATTCCCTCGTCAACTTGCTTAGGTTCCTCTCGAGGTTTCTCCAAATGGCATGTGCAGGGGGCTTGGTGGGGCTTAATGATTGAGAGGGCGGCAACGGGTAAGGAAATTCTTGCCGGTCCTAATCTGTGGCAATCAAGAGTCCCAAACAGAACCGATGTTTACTCAAGAGGGGCCAGGTCTTGATGAGCACTTGAAAGAGCTTCCGTAATGGCAGGAAGGATCTGAGTTATAAGCTGTGCCCCCAGTATCAACTGAAACAACCCAGTGGATACTGTGCATTGTGCCTGCAATCTGTAGACCAGATGCATCCCTTTTTTCTCTTTGGATAAAGCATCCATCATATGTACTTTGTGTCCTGTTTTAGTTCAGGAGCCCTTGAGGTTTGGTGTGTTTACATCTTTATTACAATAGTGGGTTGACTGCCCTGCCACCACTGATACTCGTCAGGACTTGGGGAGCAGTTCAAGTGATTGAAAAATTAGATGAGAAAAAGTGTCCAGATTCAAAAGGTTTGTTTCTGCCTCCTTCACAAATCCACGTATCACCCCACTCCCATTGTAAGCAAACAGCATTACAAGAAAACAAATCCAATCAAGACAAAAGACGGTTACTAAGTTACTAAAACAAAACGGTCACTTACCCAACGTGCTGTCCCAGTATGACCTGCTGCCGGTTACAACCTACTATTTCTGGGTTCAAAGGTGGTGGTATAAAAGTGCAGTGGAAAGCGTGGTGGCATAAAAGAATGAATGTACAATGTAAAAACACCAGAGTGCAAAGAACATTAGGATGAAGCTCCTCCCTACAGCCACCTGAAGAGGAGTCACCTGTTCCTCCTGAACGACTCATGTCATGTTTCACGTTCATGTCTAGTTGACGCTGTAGAACAGCCTTCAACCCAGCAGTTCATGGACCACACAGCACAAACAATATGAACAACTTTATTTAACAAGAGAATATAAAAGACATCCATTCAAATATTTACAACACAGAACAGGTATAAAAACGGACCACAAGCAGCCATCATATTTCTATTATTCTTCACATAAATCAATGTTTTTATGACATCTGATCTGCTAAAACAGTGAATGAGAATTACAATGAACATTTTTTAAAAGTATTATCATCCACTATAAGGTCAGTGCAAGCATAAATGCAGTCTGCTTCAAGTGTTTCAAGCTAAGCCGTATTAAATCATATGGCACAAGACATACATACATGCACAAGACAGGTCAACACTAAACCTATAAAATGACCGTGTGCGGACTGAGGTTAGAAAATCCACTAAAAATCAGAAGTCTTCAGAGTCTGAGTCCAGGTTGTATGTGACCGGTTTCCTGGCACGTGATGGTTTTTCCCTCGGCGCCGCGGCTGCAGGAGCAGCAGCTTCCTGGTCTGAAACCTGGAAACTGTCATCATCGTCCCACCTCTTGGTTTTCTACAAGGACGAAGAAGAAAAAACAGAAAAAACATTAAAGAAAAGATTCAAAAGTATTATAGTGAATGCTGCATTTGGAATCAAACTGTTATAGTGCATTAGTAGCAGGGAAAGCGGTCATGTGAACACCAAGCCCTCCACCAACTGACACAAAAAAAAAACACCTGCTCTTACAAAATGATTACTGACATGAAAGTCAAGCATGTTAGTTAGGAGGCCTTAGTCTTAAGACCTTTACCTACAAAGCAGTTCTGTTTTTGAGGACCAAATCATCTACATCTACTGAGGAATTGTTTAGCCAAAATCTCCATTAGCGTTTTGGAATGAAAACATTCAAATACTGTTTGACTGCCAACATGTCTCCAAGCCGAGTCAGATCTTGATCCACAACTGACCTTGCTGGCGGCGGTGGTGGTTTTGCCCTTGAGGCGGGACATGAGGTTGTCTGAGCTGCTGTCAGAGTCGTCGCTGGCCATAGCCTGTTTCCGTTTGAGCGCCGGCTTCTCCTTGGCCACCGGGGCTTTAACTTCGCCCTCTGAGTCGCTGGAGTCAAATGAAGGGACCTTCTTGGTGGTTTTGGCAGCAGCTTTGGGCTTGGACAGAGCAGCTAGGATGGATGGCTGCTTTGCATCTAGAAGAATTAGAAAGTCATTTTGAAACCGATGTCTCGCTACGGCATGTTTTTGGCTTCATGTGAAAATAAGAAGAACAATCAGATTATTAAAAGCTCCAGTTTAAAGGTTTATTTCACTTATTTCAGTGTCATGCACTCTAGACGGCCAGCCAAAACAGGCTGACAACACTCATACACATCACGCTGCAGTTTGTATGGAACAGAATCAAGTATTACACAAGGCATGTTAATGGTTTTTTTCCATGCTGTATAGTGTGTCACCTTTTCCAAAGCTAGTGGTATTGGAACTGATTGGAACCACAGTTAGCTGTTCTGACAAACATCATACAATTATGGCCGGTTTCATTACCTGCAGCCTTCTTCTTAGCCACAGGTGGCTTCTTGGCAGCGGAAGACTTCTTGGGTGCAGCCTCTTTGGCCTTGGGCTTAACGGGAGGCTTGGATGCAACCACCTGATCATCAGACTGAGCTGCAAAAACAAGTTCAACACAGAGCTCATAATTCAATCTCAGATCGGAGCCTCAACATTCAACAAGCTCAAAATGAGGGTATCCTGTGGAAATACTTACAGCTGGATTTGCTTTCAGACTCTTTCACTGTTGTTGATTTGCTCTTTGCCACTTTCTTCCTGCAGAAGTTTGACAAAGTTAGATTTAAGGTAAACAGCAAAAACATCTGATTGAAAATTTGATACGGTAAATAAAAATTCTTCATAAACTGATCATGTGATGCTTCTGCACAAATCATCCTGTTCTCAGTCTTATACTCAGACTCACGTGGGCTCAGGAGCTTTAGGAGGCGGGGCTGGGGAGTCTACGTCGCTGTCAGTCACGGCGCTGGGCTCGGGGGCGAAGCTGGTGTCATCATCACTGATGACTGCTTTCCTTTTTGGAGCCTTGTCCTTCCCCCAATCATCAAACTCATCTTCACTGCTGGCCATACTATACTTCACCGTGCCTGAGGAAACGGCCAACAGGAAGGATTGCATTAGCACTGCCGGTGTGTGTTAGTGTATATTTCTGTGTACGCATTCATTCCTTACAAAATTGCAAGTTTATTACAGCAAACAATTACTATGGGAATTAGTTTTTAACAGACACACTCAAAGCAAAGTGCAATTAGGGCTGAATTGAGGTAAGAGAGCCAATTAGTCTTAGGAAATGAGGTTTAGGAGGATCTGGCTGTGATTGTAGGAATCTGAATTGCAGCTATCAGACGAGATAAGATCCCGAGGGGAAAATGGGTCATTTCAGGGACAGAATATACAAATAAAACAACACTCAATCTGAGTGGTCCGATTAAGAGTGCTGACAGTGGTCAGGGGTAGCTTGCAGCCTCACCTTTAGTTTTGCGTCCAGCTCTCTCTTTGGGGGCAACCACCTCCTCTGCCTCCATCTCACTGTCGGCCCCAGACTCGTCGTCTGACCACGGAGTCTTCTTGGGCTTCTTCGTCATAGGCTTGAACTGAAGGGTGGTCTGCTTGCCTGTCTTTGATGCTGCTGCAGAGAGGTGTGTTTGTGGTGAGTATCATCAATGAAAATCCATAGCAGCAGGTCAGGGTATGTTAGGGTTAGTTGTCCTGTTGTAGGGCAATCTGTTATTGATCTATATTACAAACAGGGCTCAAATGATAACCGATTACTTTGCTAAATAGTGATCATGTTTATTAAAGATTATTAGTCTCAGTGATCTTAAAATTATTACACTTCATTTTCACATCTTATCTCAACATATTGATTTTTAACTACTGCAGACATTCTAACTGAAACAAAAGGTGATATACGATAAGATAAATTAGGAAGGTTATCTAATGCTTGTGTGCTGTTACAGCCACACAAACCCAATCATTTCAACAGTAGAACCCTGACGGCAGGGCACCATTGAGTCATCATCACCTTTTTCCTTGGCCGGGGCTTTGGTCTTCTTGTTCAGCCGTGCTGCCAAGCCCATCTCCTCAGCCGGCTCCACATTCTCTCCATCCTCTCCAAACTCTATCTTCACCATCACATCTTCACTCTAAAATTCAGAGAAAACATGATTTTTTTTTATGCCACCAATTCAATCGAACATGGCAATATTTAATAGCACATCACTTATTAGTGTATAAATGGATATCACAATTTTAGTTTCTGTATTTAATTGTATAATACTGACGTATTTCCTTTGAATGTCCACTATACTATAGTTGAAACATAATTGAAGACTAATAGTCATGATAATAGTGATTAATAACTAGGATCACAATATCTGGATTAGTATTTTACCTATAATCCTGTGAAATACTGAGTCTAGTGTAATCTAAATGAATGTAAGAAGAAAGCCAGACCTTGACTTTCTTGCCCCTCTTGCCCTCTCCTTTTTTAAGGTCAGCCTTCTTGTTGGCTTCGGCCTTCATGGCGCTGGTAATGCGTGGGATGACACGGCGACCCTGCGGTGTGGGCAGGGTTTCCTGCTTCACCTTCACCGCTTTGCCCTTTCCACCCTTCCCCTTTCCAACAGGCATGGAGGCAGTCTCCTTTTCTTGCTCCTCTATACGCTGAGGACAAGAATGAGTGAGATGAATGAGATTCAAGAGGGGAATGTGGAACATTTCAAGGTTCTGTACCCTTTCCAGATCTACATTTTTTACTAATTTCAGGATTTTGGTCAGTGTTCAATAGGATACATCAACTAGGCCAAGAGTAATTTAAGTTTATTTTTCGCAACAATATGTGAAATAACAGTAGGCCTACAGCTATGTTAAATGTGTATACAGAAAGAACAACCATATTTTCCACATATTTTGAAAAATTCTATAAACATCTCAACCTGGAAACACCAAAATGTATTTATCATGTTTCCAGACCTGTGGAGGAATCAGTGAAATGTATGAGGTATTTAAAAAAAAAAAGAAAGAAAAAAAGAAAAATGAGTGACTTTAGCATTGGTTAGTGAATGCCCATTACCTCCAGTTCCTCAGAGAAAGCAGCAAGGTCTTCCTTCCACAGGTCAGTTGGATTCTTCCTCTTCAGGGTGTTCAGCTCTGTCAACTACAGGACAAAGATTGAATGATTGAATTGAGCAAGATACCTAAGAAGGTACCTGAGATAGGCTGATTCATCAAAACAGCAGTTTACCTTGCAGTTTTAAAAGACAAGCACAAAAACACCCAGATGGAATGTAGCCGACTTAGTTCATCGCTTTACTGGGAGCATCAACCATCAACTATTTTAAAGATAATAAGTCAATAAGACTTGAGGCTGGATGAGGATCAGACCTTAGCGTCCCTCTGTTTGCACAACTCGTCTTTCTTTTCTTTGGTCAGGTACCACATGGGCATGCTCAGCAGGTAGTTGTAGTCTGGCCCGCTGGCGTCCTCCTTGTCCTCCTCCTCTCCATCCTCCATCTCCTCCTCATTCTAAGAGCAGGAACAGAAACATATAATGTTGCTTGTTCAGGTGGAAGCTCATGTGCTGCTGAGAGCCGTTTCACTATGCATGGTGTCCTACCTTCTCTTGAGCCTCTTTCCAAGCCTTGACTGGGTCAGAGTCGTAGCCCATCTGCTGCAGCATGCAGATCAGCTCCTTCTTTGGCTTGTTCTCTGGAGGTGGACGGACAGGTCACATACGTTTGATCAAAGAAAGGTTGAAATGCTAATATTTGCTAAATATTGTGATTGCTATTATTAATCTTTATGATTTGGGGTACAATTTTCAACTACAGATGTTCTAGAAGAAATGTTTCAATATTGCCACAATTATTAGTTGTAGAGACAAAGTGTAGTGTCTGATTACACAGTTAATTGTGCAGCCCCAATACATTCATGAAAGCACACAGTTGAAATTTCAACCAGAAGTCATAACTTGTGGAATGAGCTACTCACCGATGACCAAAGTGCCCTGGATCTTCTCCAGGATGAAGCGGGCCTGGTTGGTGAGCTTGGCACTCTCTGCCCCCAGCATGCCGACCAACCAGTCTTTCCTCAGCACATAGTACTTCATCCTCAACTCAAAGAAGTCCTTCAGGATGTCCTGCACGGACTCATACTTCTTCAAGCTGCCCACATGGTCAAACAACACCTAAAACAACAAGGAGTCTCATGTTGAGCGTGAACAGTTTCTCTTTAGCAAAGGTTGTGGAAAGTCATATTTCTTCTGAAGCTACAAGGAGAAGAGGAACTGAGTGAAGACTTGATTTTATCCTCAGTCACAGGACAATGGCAGGTGTGTGGACATGTGTGGCAGCCATTACCATAGAATTGCAGGTGAGGGGGCTCTGCAGCTTGAAGACCTTGTGGAGGCCAGCAGCCTCTACCTCCCTCAGCTTCTCCTCCGTCATCTTCACCACAAATCGCACAGTGGTGTCGGTGTGGTATTCCTTGTAGTCTGTGATCAGAGCGGGGATCTTATCTGTGCCGTTCAGCATGGGCTCCAATACATTCTCCTTGTAGGGCTAGACCAGAGGAAAGGATGAAACAGACATGGAGGAAAGAGATGATTTTTTTTCCAAAATTTGATACAGCATCTATTTAACCAGCTGCATGAATGTGAATGATTGAGGGACCTCAATAAATCTGCAAGAGGAGGAATAAGGCTCCAGGGACTAACCTGTGTCCAGGTTTTGACGGGTAATTCAGAGATCTCGATGGTGGTGGAGTTGATGATGGATACCTCTCCACTGTTGATGAACTGGTTGGCCATCACATGGTCAAGGGTGCCTTTGAAACCTTTGTAGTTTGGAAGCTGCAGGAGCAAAACAAAGATTATTTTTCATGCATCTTTTTCATTGGCTCTGCTCACCCTGAAGACAGGAAATTATAATCTACAATCAGAAACCAACTGCAATAGTTTCCTTTCCTCACCAAGGGCAGTGGCTCCTCCCCGTTGAGCATACGGTGGAGGTTGTTGACGATCTCTCGGACGTCATAGTTGGGGATCTTGCTGGCCCAGCCTGTGCCGATACCGTCAGCGCCGTTCACCAGCGCGGTGGGGATGATGGGGATGTACCACTCTGGCTCCACACGCTGGTTGTCATCATAGTTGTACTTCAGCAGGTTGTCATCCACAGGAGGGAAGACAAGACGAGTCAGAGAGCTGTAGGGAAGGAAAATCCTGAGTGAATCCCTGACTAGAACTATTGAGATTTTTTTATCACTGTTCTTGTGTACAATTCCCAACTCTATATTTCTTCCTTTAAATACATTTTTGATTCACATATCTTCAGGGTTTCTACAGATTCTACATTTCAAAGTTCCATACTTCTTACAAACCTCTTAACATAACATACTAGTCTACGCTATACATAACTATGACTGGATTTGAAGGCTTTGATCGGTGTTCAATACGTAAGTAATACGTGACAGCTAAACTAGTCATTCTAAAGCTGAATATCGTTCTTCATATCATGACGGCAAAGTGGGTGTACAACCACAAAATGTGTGGTCATATGTACATCAATAGGACAATATTCCCCCCCCATACTTTTAGTGCGATTCCAAACCTTACAAGACATGAAAATGATCAAATAATTTTTCCATACTTCTGTGGGCCTATGCAGAAAGCCTGTAGCTTGCTATTATTTTCAGTTGATATGGGAGCTGCTGACCTGAGCATGGTGAAGATGTATCGAGGGCTGGCGGAGTCCTTGCCACCATGCAGCCTGGTTCCAAACTGACCCAGAGGCTGTAGCAGGTTTAAGTTGTTGCTTCCCACAAAGTTTTGGGCCAAGCCGACAATGGTCATCATTAGAGAGACCTGAAAAAAGGAGCATTAACCAGCACTGTTAATGAAACATCTAAGGGTGTGTAGAACGGGTAGTGTAAGAGTTCAGCATGAACAGTTAGTCTGATATAAATTGGTTATGACTGCCTTTAACCAAGGAAGCGCTATCAAGTCAGCGGTTGCAGGCAGACAACATACAGCAATGTGTACAATAGCAAAAAACAATCCAAGTTACATAAATGGGAAGACCAATGTAATTTCCTCCCATATGAACGCTACAAAAAGCAGTAGTCTAATAAAGCTTCCGGCTAATGGGCCAATCCTTTTTACACATTCACTGAACAAAGCAAAGGCCACTGCTTACCGAGTCTGCCACAGGATTCTTCACTAGCAGTTTGACCTCACTAAGACCAGCCTCAGTTAAAAATCATCTCACCTCTCCATGGTGGTAGGCTGACATCTCAGCCACAGAGCCAGCCAGCTGGGCCACCTTCACCTCCCGCTTGTCATTCCTCTTGAAGCAACAGAACAGCACCTTCCTCTGGCCTGGCTTCAGACCTGAGATACACACAGATTAATACATACACAGTAACTATAAAGCCTCTCTCTACACCAAACATAAATATATTTTTATAATAACATGCAATTTAAGATTCCACATTTGTTCTTGGTAATTGTACCACTCACCATCTACCAGGCAGGGGATGGACCTCTCATTGTCAGAGTTGGAGAAGAGAACCAGCTCCTTGTTGACAAACTCATTGTAGGAGAGAGACTTGGTGGCCTGACCATACAGGTACTCCTGTGGAGAGACAGTGAAGCAAATACAGTGAGGACAGGTTGACCTGTGAAACGTTTGGAGGTCGTATGAGGTCATTAATGACGTACCTCGGGCAGGTTGTGCTCCCTGCGCTGGCGTCTGTTGACCATGAAGTTGGTCAGCCACTCCTTGCGCTCTTCCACCTTCTTCTTGCTAAAGGCCTGGCCAACAAAAAGATGCCAGAATCAGATAACTCAATATCCAAGCCCAAGATCATGCAACATCTATTATATCTTATTTTTAAGGAAGTCAATATGTTAGAAGCAATAAGAGACAATAACAAATTCATTTTGTCAGGGCATTATGGCCCCAACCCTTGCACTCCTTCCACCTGTTGCTTTGTAATTTTATTATTCTTCTACTGTTTCAAATCGCTTTGGATAAGAGCATCAGGCAAATGCCTAAAATGCATCTTAAAAAACAACAACTTAAATTCATGGTGCTGTCCTAGGAGTCTTGATGACTGTGATATGAATGGGAGGCATCTTACCAGGGTAATTGCCTCATCGTCTTCAGGACCAGCGTACTTGAATGGAATACGATGTCTCTGCATATCAGAGAAATACTCCTTGGCTTCCTGCGATGTGCTTGTACCCAGACCTGGATGGACACAGGCCAAGACCCCATTAGATTTAAGACAATATAATGAAGATATAAAAAAGGCCAGGTATGAAGTGGCTTACTTGTTCTGTTTTACTACCACACAGGGGTTCGAGACAAACCTTTGTAGTATTTGACTTTCCAAGATTTGAAGTTGGGCTGGTTTTCCTTCCACTCGTTGAATTCAGGGATACTGTAGAAAGACAGCTGCGTTTTCTTGTGAGAGGCCTAAATGAAATGAATTAAAATAATGATGCAAGTTTATTTAAGTCTTACTTATCTTGTTCGAGTCTTGTTTATTCTTAAGCAAAATGTTAAAAGCAGGGACATGAACATACAAGAGGAATTGTGACAAAGCCTCTTAAAAAGCAGGAAAAGTTGCAAACGCCTGTGTTTCAGTGTCTTGTCACCAGATGTCACTCTTGCGGCATCTTCAGACAGACTCATAATGATTTTGGGTCTTAAATAACTTTCATCTTCATCGTCTATTAAATCCCCAAATTTTCCATCTTCTTCCACTCATTTTTCTAGATTTTACTAGAACACAATAGGACCTCTGAATAAACCTCTGGTTTCTTGCAAGTGGCTGGTAGCGTAGACCAACTTATCAGCCACAGCCAAAAAGCTTACCAAAATATGGCTGGGGGCAATTTCCCACCCTAGTTTCTATTATAGACCTTTGGTAGAGTCACAGTAAACAGGAGAGGACTGACTACCTTGATGATGGGGGTGATGAACTCTTCCAGGAAGTTGTGGCGCAGCAGAGACGGCCAGTTGTGGTGGATGAAGTTGATCAGCAGCCCCTTGATATGGGAGCCATCTAGATCCTGTTACAATCACAGAAACACAGAGTTAAGATATAACATTAAGAGGTGAAGTGGGTGACAATTGTCAACCTAGATGATAATGATAATAATAAACACAATTATCTTAAAGAGTTTACAAAGTGTTTTACAAAATGCATAAAAAGGCTTTAGAAAACAGATGAAAAACAGAAGTGAATGAAAAACAAAACAAATGGATAGACCTATGATTAAAGATTGTCAAGCAGACCTGATCTGTCATGATCATGAGCTTGCCATAGCGCAGACTCTTGAGGGACTCTGGGTCGCTATAGTTCTTCTTGTACTGGAGACCCAGGATCTTGATGATGTTGTTGATCTCAGCATTCTCCATAATCTGACAGGGGGAGCCAAACAATTTTCACTTAGTTGATTGCTAAACTACATCATTATTTTTCATTGCATCCATTTCTACTTCCAAATATGCCATCTGAAAGATTATAGCACACTACAAAGTGTCTAATGATGGTCTTAGTTTGCTTGGTTAGCTTTTATTGTAGTGTGTTATTTATTGTGTCTCAAGTTTATTACTGCTCTGGCAATTCAATTTCCTTCTAGCAATACAGTACTTATCTATCCTGGCCCCTGCCACAGTGCAATATGCATCCAAAAGCACTTTGTTTACTGTGTTGAGGGCCTAACCTGTTTGTGAGAGGCCTCCCGGACGTTGAGCATTTTGCCCCTGAGAGGGAAGACCCCATAGCGGTCCCTGCCCACCACACCCAGCCCAGACACAGCTAGTGTCTTGGCTGAGTCTCCCTCGGTCAGGATCAGTGTGCAGCCTGAGGAGTTCTTACCACCTGCAGGATGACATGGTTATTACGAGATGTTTGTCACTCATTCGGTTGATAAGGCTAGACAGCATTTATGGAAAATGGCCAAAAGGGGCTTGGTATACAATACCTGCATCATTGGCATCATCCAGTTTTGGCACTCCTTTGATCTTAGTGTGCTTGACAGCTGAGCATTTCTTGTTGAGCTGGGACTGAGCCTTGAATTTCACCCAGTTCATGATGCTCTCCACAATCCCACAGGAGATGGCCTGAGGAGAATACAAGGAGAAAATGAGTATGTACTGGAGTGCTCAATTCGATTACTCCAGGATTATTAGAAGGCCTTGGGGAGATATGAACGTGACTAATGCAATGTCAGTTTGTTGTTCATGTGCACCTGTTTAATGAACTTGTCACTGAGAGGACAGGTGGAACCAAAGCTCTTCTGCTGCAGTGTCATGTTCTCTTTGGTCTGGGAGTCGAAGGTGGGGTTCTCAATCAGGCAATTGACAAACAGCCACATGTGGTTTTTCACCTGGATGGAGAGGGAGTGGAGCATATTGAAGTATATAGCCTGCTAACAGAGAAACAGCACAACATTTTCCATTCTACTATTCAGTACAGTTCCAGCAACTACAGGTGGCAATGCAACCATACCAGTGCAGCACTGAACAAAAAACTAACATGAGAGCAAAAGGAACTAGATTTTACAGTAAGGGGACCGTACCTGGAAAGGCTTGACAGCCACACCAGCCTTGTTCTTCTTCTTCACCACATCAATGAGCTTTCCCACCACCTGGTCGGTCACGAAGTCAGTGTGCCTCCCGCCCTGGGGTCCAGAGGACAAACTTAAGATCCCATTCACAGAATTCTCTCAAATCTTAGTGACACAAAGTGGCTGGGACAGCAGCCAAGCTTGGCTGCCAAAGAAACACAGCCTACTAATTCAGTCAATCCCAAAATGCTTTATAGCGGCTCTGAGATGTAAATTCAAAACAAGATTGTCAGCATAGGGCAAAATGAAAATCGATGCTCAGAATTCCTATAGGCAATGGACCCAGTTAGTTTAATTTAGTGTGTGGCATGAAGATAGTGATTACAAACCACTCTCCATTACATAGACAGACGCACAATAAATGCACTGCTTTATATCTAAGTATATCTAATAGATTGATAGATTGTGACATTACCTTGGTGGTGGCAATACTGTTGACAAAGCTGACTTGCTGGAAACCCTTCTCACTCATGGTGAGGCAGACCTCCCAACGCTCATTGACAACCTCATGGACCACAGTGAGGGGCCCACCTAACTCATCCACCTTGTCCTTCAGGTACATGTCCACGTAGCTACGGAAACCTGTCACCTGGAGTACAAAAGGAAGGTGTGTCTTAGCATTGTCTCATAACAAGTTTACCCCCCCCTTCACACTAACAGCTAGAGAGCCTAACATCTGCCAAATGAAGCTTGGAAACCACATCATCTTTGATATGGCGGCTTCAAGTTCAACACTTAATTGTAAATTAGAAACGTAGAAAGATAGATAAATCGATAGATGGATGAAAAAAGACAAAGTAAACTCACTGGGAGCCTTTTGCCATTGAGGAACACGCGGACGCCCTTGGAGGCTCCGGCGATGTCATAGGCCCGCCTGGTCATGAGGGCCACCGTGTCCTTGTCCAGGATGCTCATCTTAAACTTGACCAGATCTGGCTGGAAGGTGATGCAGGTGTACTCCTCTCCGTCGAAGGCTTTGATCTTAGAGCCTCCGTCCCTGCCCATGTTTTCATACCAGGTCTGTGGGGAACATTTGCATCGTGTAAGTCAAGGTTAGCACTTAGAGATTAAGATGATTAGACAGGAACAACTGTGGTTCAACTTCCTTCCCACCTGCTTGAAGGTCTTCTTGGATTCCTTGCAGGAAGTCTCTACTGTGAACTTGGTGCTGAAGATGTTGCAAAGCTTAGCACCATATCCATTACGTCCACCTAGGGAACAAGCATTTGGATGACCACACTGGTTTTAGAAAAATAATTTTCTATCAAGAAAAAACACTGATCATGTTTTGTACAAGCCCAGCATGTGTCTTTGTATACCTTGTTCTATGTGTAGTGTAAGTCAAGATATGAGCCCCCAGAGGTCCCCAGTTAGACTTACCAGTGACTTTCTTCTGGTCATCATCATAGTTACTTGAGGTGAGGAGTTGTCCGAAGATGAGGGCAGGCACATAGACCTTCTCCACCTTGTGCTCCACCACAGGGATACCCTTCCCATTATTCCACACACTGATAATGTTGTTCTCGCTGAGGGTGAAAAAAAGCACACACATCAAGCACTCATCATGTGCTCTAGTTATGAGATTGAAGGTAGTTGAGCATGATCATAGTTGGGACCATTCACAAGCAAAGGGACACTGAGGTAGGCTGAAAGGATATTTTGAGATTTTAAAAATCGGTGCACAGTGACCACATACTTACACATCAATTTGGATCTTAATGCAAGACATGCTCTTATCCCTCTGCTTGTTGTCAGCTGCATTCACTGTGAGGGAAATAAACAAACAGAAAAGTTACTTCATAGTCTGGTAGGTTTACTATGAGAGGGCTAACATTTTTCTTTTTAATCTCATACACAACACAACTCAACACAATGACAATTGTTTTCTAAGGCTTTTACCCACCAAGGATCTCATCAAAGATCTTGTAGAGCCCTGGCACAAACGTCACATCACGGCAATTCAGTCCGGCATCCTCATCATAAACCCACATTTGCTACGGAGAGAGGTCAGTGATTACAAGCATCATGCATAAATGTGTGTAATGTGAACCATTCACATTCCTTCCTCTCATGCAACAACGCCCCCCACCCCACCCCAAGCTGCAATGAAAGCAAAATTCTTCAGGGAAATAACCTAACACAGCCCTCCCTCTGTGAGTTTTACCTATGAACTAAAAACAATGACGGGAACTTAATGAAGCCATCTATCTCAGAGACGCAGACACTGCTGTTCTTACCTGTGTGACAGGCTCCACAGAGCCGATGTAGGAGTCGGGGCGGAGCAGAATGTGCTCCAGCTGGGTCTTCTTCTGATAGATCCTCTCCACCGACAGCCGCTTAGGATCCTTCTTCGTCTTCTCCAGAAGCTTGTTCTCAAACAAGCTCTGTTGCAAACAAACAAGACAGGGTGTTTTTCTGAATTGGTTCTTTAACCGCAGGCAAGATTTTGACAGTGGTGCTATTTGTATTACAGCTTCCTCCTGACATAACGCCCAAGACCTGCCATGCT
This sequence comes from Hoplostethus atlanticus, assembly GCA_034670405.1. Lineage (NCBI taxonomy): Eukaryota > Metazoa > Chordata > Actinopteri > Trachichthyiformes > Trachichthyidae > Hoplostethus > Hoplostethus atlanticus. The sequence goes on from JAXDDX010000047.1 coordinate 2,033,712, forward strand.
GCTACCCAAATGGCCTCAAGTAAATTAGTATTTACTTGCATCTTGAGTTTGAAACTGAGAATATCTTGAAAGCATAGTGTGTGACAAAAAGTCCAAAATATATTGTAATAGCACGCCTTCCTCCTTTGGGGTTTAGAAGACAGATACATGTAACGAAAGGTCTCTCAAATGCTTGATGTCGTTCTCAAAATTAGAGACATAAAATGCTATATTCCTAAGACAAGCATCTTCCCTTCTGCACATGTTCTATGTACAAAAACAACTTAATTAGTCTTAATTAGACAATCGACTAGTGTAATAAACTCCAACATCAGGAGATGATGCAGGACCATGGATCCACGCCATCCATCTTGGCACAACCTCTCAAGGTAATGGGTCCCTGAGGTGCCTTTTAAATCCATATTGGGTGGGGGAGCTATTGAGTAGGGAGACTTGTACTGTGGTTAAAAAACAAACAAAACAAAAAAAACCTCCAATTTGTAATTCACTTCTTAAAAACAACACAAAGCACTTAACGTTATAGTGTTTAGCAATAACAGTGACAATGTCAAATTTGAAGAGAAGATCCCCAGAACTGCTCCAGCAGCAACACAGCTTGAGTAAGACTTTTATTGCGACTCGAGGGGGTGATGTATCGTTTTGAACGGTTTCTAAAAAAAGACTATCGGTCGCAATCATATCGATCAAACTGTCAGATATCTGGAAAGGCTCTCTGGAGAATCAATCAACGATAAACACAGACCGAAAAACTAACGTTAGCAGAGAGAGAGAGAGAGAGAGAGCTAACGTTAATCACAAACTAACGTTGGTGGATGAGGTAGGCTACTTTCCACGCTTTCCACAACGTTAATCTCCATTTTTTTGTTCGTAACACGTTAGTCACAGTAACGTTTGCTAGCTGTCGAATGTTTGCATCAACCGCATTGGCAGTTTATTTTACATTTTTAACGTTAGCTCGTGCTGCTAAATCTGCACGTTGGTAACGTTAGCTAGAGTTAACCTAGCTTAGCAGTGTTGGTTTAGCGCTAGTTAACAGTGTGAATGTTAAACGTTAAGTAACGGTACCTTGAATGGTTCCGCCTGAGCCATCTTCTTATGTATTTTGTCGAAAGCTTGGTACTTGGAAGACTGACTATAACGCTAACCACTCACTAAATCCTAACTGATGGTTGCTATACTGTGGCTGTAACGGTAGGCAGTGTCTGCTTCCCCTTGTTTGAAAATTCGAAACTCCGAACGTTTTTCGAGCCAACTAAATGGACCAATCAAACGAGTCGCGCTGATTTTTCCATCCAATAGGAAACTTAGAAACATATAAAACCCGCCTTTTTCCACCAAATCACCGACGTGAGAAGAGAAGAGAAGTCCGCCTACTTTATGTCAGTCGTCCAATCAGCTTCCCCTAACATCCAAGAACCCTCCCCCAGTCGGTCAAGATGCAGAGAGCTGTTTATATTTTTTTGGAAAACTCAATACGCCAAATCAATTTCATGCTGTAAGAGAAGCATAATTATACCGACATGTTTTTCAAGGCTTTACTGTTTAGCCTCATTAATTCAACCGGAATACAGGGTCTCGTGTACGTGCATGCGTACGCCCACGCGGAAAATTGCGAGCAGAATTTATTGTAATTGTAATTATCTATTAAGTGACATGGGAAAAGTTGCAATAGGCTACACCAGTGTGTCAGTCGGACAGAAGGTCATGTGCTGAGAAAGTACACAAGTGCCAGGAAATTCTCTAAAACTGGGACATTTGGAGGCAAGTGACTGGAAACTGGAACAAAGAAGACTGCTCATTTAAACTGGCACTCTTCCGAAAAACACATTTTGGCATTTATTTTCATCATACCAATATGGCAGCCAAACGATCATGAAAAGCCATAGACTTATTGCATTACATCAAAATCTCTCCCTCTCTCTGTTTCATTTACTTCCCCATCACACACACACACACACACACACACATGACAACTGCCTCATAAACTATTCAGTGGTAAATGGGTTTATCTGCTGTGTCGTGGGTGGTCATGGTTTCATGATGGCCCTCAGTCGATGTGCTTTTGCAGCTAAGTATCATCATCAAAGCATTCTTTTATTCCTAACATAACAGGCCTGTTCAATAGTTGTAATATGATTTTGAAGTACAGGATTCAAGAAAGTGATATAGAGGAATGACGAGGATGTTAAGCAAAAGTAGGCATTTGTATTTCTTCTTCAGTGGCAAGACGTCATTGAGAATGCAGTAACTTGGTTTATCTACCATTCTTATCTATTTTCTCTGCTGTATCGCCCACTCATCTGACCTCGGCATGATAATAATAGGGCTTGGGAACTTGAACTGTACCAGTCCAGCCGATGTGGTACAGTGTACACACATACACCCACATCTGTGCATGCAGACACACAGACACACACACACATTATAGAGGCGTATGATTTATCACTTGGTGTCTACAGACGGAAAGAATGGTTGATCTCAGGTAGGAGACAAGGCAGAGTGTGCCTGCTGTCTTCTTTCTCTGTATCACACACACACACACACACACACACAGTCCCTCTCATCTGGTACTCGTGGGTACAGTTTGAAACAGGAATACTAAGCATCTGAAAATAGGCACCCGTCTGAAGTCGTTGAGAGGCATTAGCAAAGTAGATGGACACTCTCCTTCTCACTACCACCTGCTTTCCTGTTTATTTATTGATGACTCTGTGTTTTCTGAGGCCTGATGCAGTGTTACTGTTGAGCCAGTGGGAGAGAAGGAAACTGGATGTGTCATAGATCAGTGGATAGCTGTCTAGAGGGACTGCTTGGTGCAGCTTGATGTCCTGTGTCAAACAGGGATAGTGGTGCTTTAAAGATATTAGGTTGATAAGCAAAAAGCTGCTGCATCCCACCGAGCGGCTGACAGGCCCGTCAGAATCTTCTCCAGGAAAGCACTGGGGTTGTGTAAAAGGCATAACATCGGTTGACTAAAAGGTCTCTCTGCTGCTAATCTTATCTATTCTTTTGCAATGTGCTGTAACCTTTGTAAAAACAACATGTATTCCAACAATGTTTGCTATTGAGGTTTATTGGAAACTAAATACATCTATAATAAGCCCCAAAACACATTGAAGGACAAAGTTGTGATGCACGCAGTCTACTTTTTCCCAGCAGTGTCCACGGAGGTCTATATATAACATGTTTTTCGAGGTGTATACCCCTCCCTGGCCGTCATTGTAAATATGCCATGACACAATGAGGAGAAAGAGTTATTAATTACTCGTAAAGGGCAGTAGGAAACAGGCTCATGCATCTCTTTCCTGTGTTGTGAGGCAACAGCAGTCGACTACATCAACTTAACATTTAAGATAGCGTGCGCCACAATCGATGATGTCCCTTTGTTGATGGTTCACACCGTAGCTGAAGAACGGCTAACACGAGGTTCTCCGCAAAACACAACGGCTGTGAATTCAAATCACAGCAAACAATCACTATCACCATGTATTCATAGTGATTAGTGATTAGAATTATTTTTAAAAAAAAAAATTTTCCAGCAAGGTCACAACAAAACAAGCAGATTGGACTAGCTAGCTTCATCACTCTGCTCTAAGTGAAATATGGCGTGCTATGACCTGAAGGGTAATGCTGAGATAAGAGTTGATGCAGGCATAAATTGTGCCTGTCTGTGTACATCAATCAAGGTTCACACACCATTTGATTCCCCAAGCAGCCTGCTGAATCAGCCCCGGTCATGCTCGCTCTGGCTTGGCTTCTTACGTCACAACTCCCTCAAACATTTTACAATTTATTCTAGCTTCTAGACAACAACCGGAACATGGCAGTGGAGCATAAACCCATTCGTTATCTGCTTTTGCTGAAGATTCAAGACTCACGGTCGGAGACTTCTGACAAGACTCAGGCAGCCATAGCTCTGTGAACGGGGAATTCAAGGATCTATGAATAACCGCCGCACTCTCATACTGCGAGTCCATTGTCTCATTGAAGTCAGTGATATTATACTTCAAAGGCTACACTCCTCGCAGGGAAGATGAGATGAACCCCCGCCCCCCGCTGCCGGAGGCGGTGGGGGGAATCCTTTTAATATCCCCTTTTCACAGCTTTTGATTAAAAGGTTCAAGACAGGCAGGGAAATAAATAAATAAAACGGGAGCGATGTTGTATTCACAAAGTTGAGGCAGGACTTTGATCTCGCTCAGGGACGAGGAGTAGGCAGGGAGCTAGACTGAGAGACAGTGTGTGTGGGTGTGCTCATGTACGGGTGGATGTGTGTTTGTGTGAGCGCGCAAAGCGAGAGCGAGGTAGGAAATGAGAATGAAAGGGAGAACGAGAGATGTGGGTAGGGCCAAATACCCCACATCTCATTTTGTTCCACTGCCACTGGGAGCACACAGGCAAGCCTAATGGCACAATATTTCCACCCCGTTGAGGTGACATTGTACCAGCTTTGGTTCTACCTTCGTCCCAGCCAAAATCACACTCAGCACTTTGCCTCCATGGATTACTGTTAGCTTGCAGGTATGCCACCTGCACTGACATCAGCAGGGTAAGAGACGGGATGCCTGAACCACCTTCGGGGTCCTTGACACACTGGAATGAAGGGAGGGAAAAACCATCGATCCACTTTGAGAGTGTATAGTGTAAAAGGACTGATGCCTGGGTGATAATGCACATCCGTCCACCCGCCAACCGCAGCACTGAGCATTGGAAGTGATCTGATGCTGCCGGGGAAAGACTGACTGCCAGTGCACTCTGCCGATGAGAAAGTAATCCCATTTTCTGCTGTTTCATCATCGTATGCTCTTCCTCATATCTCATCTCCTGCTAATTGACATGGAAGGCCTCGTAAACCAAGGCCTCTCTGAGCAGACTTCATAGGGCAGCCCTGAACATCTTAATGGCTTGTTTCCCACGGGGGCTAAGATACACAAATTAAATTTTGTAAACTGAGCTATGGTGGTTTCCTTCAATCAATCAATCAATCAATCAAAGAGATAGTTAGATACTTTATTGTCCTCTCAAGAGGAAATTTGTTTTCACAGCCTGCACACGGAAGCACTAAAGAACAGGAATACGGGAATATACATTACATTATTACAGTAATTTAGCAGACGCTTTTATCCAAAGCAACTTGCAATAAGTGCATTCAACATAGGTAGGCAAGAAATCTTAAGTGGATTTCCTTCCTCAACAAGCATCTAAGAGTGAAGAAAAATAAACGAGCTAAGAGGAAGAGTCAGGGTAGTGTTTCTTTAAGAGGTGGTATAGAATATAGAAAACAATAGAGAACAGTAACAGCAGACAGACGTGGACATATTAGCACTAGAGACAATTTAGCCAAAAGTAGTGGCACACTGAGACAGACTCATTCAGATGACTGGTCTGTTTTATCCATCATTTGTGCAGGTAAAAACACAAGAGACATAAAAACAGACCAATCATCTGAAAACTGCAGTCTGAGTGTGCAGCAAACCGTCATGCTCTGTTGGATGTTTTTCTTCTTGCATTTTACCAGCATCTGCCAGGTTTGGAGATATTATTGAGTCAAAGAAATAAAAAAAACACTGCTTTTAGTCACACATATGTTGTCAGGAATTTGATGGTTCCAGGGCACAAGGAGGGAGTTTGGGTGGAGTACTTTATTGATTTTAATTCCATTAATACCATATGACTGGCTGCTTGGCAGGCACTCTGGGGCCAGTGCCCATGTCTGTTATCACAGTGGGTTTGATTGGGCTTCCTTATCGGCAGGCAGCAGGCAGCAGGCAGGAAAGGGGGGCCGGGAGACAAAGATCCACACTGTACCTAACCGAAACAACAGGCTTCAGATCAGACATGATTAGTATACCAACCACACAGCAGCATTGCATTGTATCTCACTAATGTGTGTGAGCGCGTCGGCGTGTGCGGGGCCACTCCTTAATGGACTTCGCTGGCACCTGATGCATGCAGCCATAGCAAAGCCACTCCGCCTACAGCAGTCGGCAGATGCATAAAACGAACGTGTTTATTCCATCAAGACACACGCACGACTGCGGTCAAATCCACCCAGCAGCGTCGGGGATTATTTCCAGCCGTTAATGTGTGGCGCGTGTGCGTAAATGCACCGCGCGCCTTGTGCGTGCCATTTTAAAGTTTGCGTTACAATATTTTTCTTTCGTCATAACGTGGATCAGAGTCGGCGAGATGAAGCCAATCTTACCCCCCCCTCCCCTCCCCGTCGCGTCCTTGCCAATTCGCGCTGACTCCAGCAATGTTGTCTAGTTTTTTTTCTGGTTGCGTGGAAACAAAAAAAAAAAGGGCTGCATTGAACGAGCACTGAACGAGCACTGAACTAAAGGTGCATCTCCAGTGGCGCGTCGTGGTTGCCAGTGCGGCTCAAGTTGACAAGCTGCAAGAGGACCTCACGGAAGCCAACCACAATATTTACCGAACCGTCTTTTGGGGAGAGCTCTGATCGGTTTGACGTGTTTTTACGGGGATGCTCGCTGAGACACACATCATGAAAAGGAGAGGAAAGGCGGTAAAGATGTAAGTGTGTGTGTGCTACGTGTTGCTGAGCAAAATAATGCATCCGTTTGTTTAATCTTTGTGATGTTGTATACATTTACACATTGACGAACAGGAATTCAGCATCCATGTAGAGTTATGTTTCTTTCCTCTACTGTTGGATGTTGGCATTTAAATGTGATTGCTGCCAGTCTATTAAGCCTGCAGAGAAACGCATCGGATAATGCCACCGTATACCCAGGACTAAAACAAGATGAAAGACAAACTTAACAAGGGTATCAGTTCCCACGAGGCATCGTCTGTGTCTCCTGTCCTTTGAGTTTATTTTCCGCCAGAAGCTTGTTGTCTGTGGGTAGAATAAAAACCTCAACTCATCTAATTCCTCGGTAAAGTAAGTGCAGGACCTGATAGCATTACCCATTAATCAATTGATTGATTGATTTGATCCATTTTGTATTTAAAATGGCCTTAGTTTATGTTATGAGTAATCCAGAAAGTATAAAAGTTAACAGTCAATCTTGAAGTTTATTTACACTGCTGATTAAAATGACTGTAGATGCCTTCAAGACATTTCTAATCTGTAACATACAGTAAATGTCACTACACCAACAGATCTGACTTCTTATGGCTCCCATCTACAGCTGGGCGAACCAGACAAGACTGTTCTGTAAATAAATGAAGTGGGGTCTTCAGGGACAAAAGGAAATCTGCCAACTGCAATGTTGGGCTCTTAGGCACAAAGGCAGCTTCTCTAGTAATCAAGATTGGCATTGGCAATAGAAAGGGATGGCTTGTGGAGAGGGCCAAGAGCACTGAAATAAGGTTATCGCTGCCTGTGTTTCAAACTAAAGACGTTAAAGATACTATATTTTGCTCTGTTCTGTTTCTTTTCCCGTCTCCATCTCTGTCATCCTCCCACAGCAGTCCAAGCCATTGAAACTACAGGCAGTTAGCATGATTAGGATGTAGTTTTGCTGACTGAAGTTGTGATGCAGTAGAATAACCTGTGAAGAGGTCAGACTCACACATGACCACTGCATTCAAACCTATAAAAAACACGTTGACACCAGAAGAGTTTTGGCGCCTCTGTTGGTGTTTGGGCCGAAAATCTAAATTATTGCTTTTCATGCAGTTGATGCCAGGGACTTATCACTACAGCATTGACTGCAGTGAATTTATGAAGTGTGAAACTGACCTTTTGGGTGTGTGAGCGCAGTATTTATGGGCGTACGTCAACAGCGGGGGGGGGGGCTTATTTATCACTGAAGTCGGCAATTGCTTCATGCACACTGACAGAACGGACCTCACCTGATTTAGAGGCCAGCTGACTTACTGCACGGCTGCGAGAGGCGTTTGTTGTTGGGGGGGAGGCTGTCGACAAAATGAATCTTTGTTTGCCGTTGAAGTATTTGAGAAGAATATATTGCATGGGATTGTTGAGCGTACAGCTTCATGAAATAAAGGGAAGGACACCTCTCCTAACTCATCGTTGTCCCACTCAAGTTGACGTCCTTCCTCGTCTCTCCATCAGCGACCACCTCACCCACCTGTCCTCTCTCCACCCTTTATTCCTACTGGCCTCACCGCCCATTGACATTTGCCCCTTTTCCTCCATATCTCATTAGTGTCTCTCAATGTTCCTTTCACAGTATCTGCGTTGTCGATGTAATGTTACTTCTCTCCCCCAGATGCTCTCGATATCGCTCTTTCTCTCACAACACTGTGCTCCTGTGTCCAATTTCCCTCCTTGCCTACATACGCCTTCTCCTCCTCCTCCTCCTCCTCCACCTCCGCCACCAACCTCCCGCTCCTCCTCCCCCATTATCTCTCAGCGAAATGTCAGGAAGGCATGCTGTGTGATGGGAAAAATACTGCCTTTTTACAGGAGCAGAACGTTGCCCATTCAATTTAGCAAGCCCTTTTTTTTTTTATTTCCCTCGGCGTTTTGGCTGTGTGTGTCGCCGCTGTTCTCCTCTCTCATGTCGACAGTAAGTGCAGGCTGAAATACTTGTTGTGAGTTGTTTTGTCTTGTCGTGATGAAGAAACGTGGATAAACATCTGCGCGTGGCAGGAGGAGACAAAGTACCAGCAGTCAGGGCTTTATAGCATGAGCTTGATCTGTGCTTTGCGGTGCAGCCATCTCCCCCAATGGCCCATTATGGGGGCTGTTAGGCAGGCATCTCTTTAGCTGTAGTACAATGAGTCTTATTAGCTGTATCCTGTAGACAAATCGACCCCCCCTCCCCCCCCCCCCCCCAGACGAACACACACACCAGCACCATCACCACAACACTCTGTCCCTCCACCCCCCGACGTCATGTGATACTAAGAGGTACTTAGAGATCGATTTCATTTTTTAATCTTGGTAAGTGGATCTTGCCCAGTCTCCAGCCATTTTGAAGAAACGAAGAAGTCAGGTTGGGCCTCCATGTTTTTTTTTTTTTCCCCTCAAAGAAGACAGGTCATCACACTGTCTTGTTCTGTCGGCCTTGCTGCTGTTTATAGCATTAGCATTTACCCTTACAAAAGGATTGGGTGGCCAACATTGATGCTACACTGACTTAAGGAGTTTTTCCTAAGAGGATTAGTAAGGGGATAGGAGGTAGCCCTGATCAGCTATTAATGAAGTGTGTTCGGGTGGGAAGGCCCGCTATTTTTAAAGGCTTACATACAAAATAAAAAGTGTAATTTACAGGACAGACAAGCTCAGTGTTAGCTCAGTGTTACCTCAGTGTTACTTGCACTTCTGACCAAATGACATATGTCTTTTTGGTTGACCGCATGGGTTTGCGTTGCTCAACTGCAAAGTGTCACCGCGTCACGATACCAAACTAAAAAAAGTGTAAATGGTGACTTTTACATAAGAACGGTTCCCTCTGCTGTCTGGCTGGCAGCTGCCCGTTATGGAGGGAGTCTGGAACAGGCTACATACTATATGAATAATGTAGTTGGTTTTTAATATATATTGTTCAGAACATTTTGTTCCTCTTGGTGTTACAGGATTATGTTAATGCCATCCACTGTGTACTGAAATAGCCTGGCACTGCAGGGATGTCAATTATAAAAGAGGCACAGTGACACCAAAGCATTTACTTAGGTTGTTGTTGCCAGCACAGAGGGACGTTTTGATCTTTAGACTTTCCTAGAAATACAACAGAAAGCAGCTATCCTTCAGTAATGCTGAAATGAGTGTGTGACATTCCCTCTGCCTCCTGCCTGCTATTAGACGTTACCCTCCATTTGTGTAGTAAATAACACACTGTGGCTCCTCAAGAACGTCTGCTGTCAATACCCATGTTTTGCATGGGGGTACTGCTCTTTGACAGTACAATTTTCACTTCGCCTTTTTCTGATATGTTGTACTTCCACCCTCCACCAAGCTGACTTCCTGTTTTTCTTTTTTCTCTAGGCTCGACAGCTACTGGGGAGGTTGACGTGGGCTTCTCCCCATTTCGCCCAGGCGGTCCTCCCTGGAGCATGCCCATATCCCATGATGCCCCTGCTGGCAGACTGGCTACTGCGCCACTCAGTGGTCATGTGTTTGCTGCTTCACAGTCTGGTGCTAATGACCTTCTGCTTCCACCACGCTGCCACCAGCTGCTCCAAGAGCTGCTACTGCTCTGAGAGCGAGGGCGTAGGCAAGACGGTGCGCTGCAGCAATCTGCAGCTCACAGAGATCCCCCAGGACCTCCCCAATGACACGCAACGCATCTACCTGGACTTTAACCTCTTCACTACAGTCCCAACTAATGCCTTCGCTGGCCTGCCCCTCCTGGTTGAACTGGACCTATCACACAATGAGTTAAGCCAGCTAGAACCAGGAGCATTCAGAGGCCTGGGCTCCTCGCTGCAGTTCCTAGACCTCTCTTCCAACAAGCTAGTAAACTTTACGGCGGACGCCTTCGAGGGCCTGCGGGCTCGCGCCAACCTGTCGAACAATCCATGGCGCTGTGACTGCAACTTGCAGATGGCCCTGCCTCGTGTAGACCTGGAGCCAGCATCGCTGACGGGCATCGTGTGCCAGACTTCCGATCCCCCAGAAATGGGCGTTGAAGGACTCGCCTTCCTGTTGGCACCAGAAATAGACCTGTGTGTGGTGATGAAGAAGACTACCGATGTGGCCATGCTGATCACCATGTTTGGCTGGTTCACCATGGTCATCTCCTACCTGGTCTACTATGTTAGGGCTAACCAGGAGGATGCCCGCAGACACCTGGAGTATCTCAAGTCCTTGCCCAGCATACCGAGCAAGTCGGAGGAGTCTTCCACCATTAGTACTGTGGTATAGGGCTGTAACCCAGCCCTTGTAACCCCACCGCAAACACACTCCAGGATGACACTATAGCCGGCACCTATATGGTGACAGTCAGTCTCAGACAGTTCTGCCCGGCTGTTGTCAGGGAGCCAAGGTGGGCAACAAGACATGTGCCTGCACAAGAAAACCAGGCCGACGCAACCTAGCCCAGATGAATAATTCATCCATCAGCAGCCCATTAGGAGTTGTGCTGGCTGAGTGGATGGTCTAGTCTGCACACTAGGGGAGTAAAAGCAGCGCTATGTTTTTGGCAAACTCCAAATATGGGATTTAAATGGGATTTATCCAGTGGTGCATGCACCTTGATGCACCTCTCTCACACAGGCCATTCAGGAGGCCACGTCAAGCAGCAATATGAACAGCGGGAAGTGGCAACACGCAGGTTGCATTGTAGTATTAACAACTCTGTTACTTCAGTCCAGACCCTTCCATGTACAACTGTTTTCCATTAAAACCATTCCTGAGGTATTCACCAGTATATTACCAGTAAAATGGCGTTATTTTCCATTAAAATGGTCATTATTAGTTTCTCTTCTTTATTGCTGCTGGTTGAAAGATGTAGTATTTGAGTGGACAGGGACTCAAAGATGAAAGGGCATACAGTATTTGAGTCGGGTCATAATTTGAATCACCTCTATAAGTATTCAATAAGTATTCAGCTCACTGCGCTGACCCGATCGCTGCATGATGAAGGACATGTCAACTGTTCTCAGGTGTTTTTTGATAGATGTAGCAGCGGTACTGAAGCTCCATATTGATGAGAGCTGCAGACCTCCAAGCTGCTCCTGTGCAGTAAGAGTATTGGACAGGAAACCTCTCCTTGTTCCGCTGTAGATGTCTCTCAACACTACAAGCTGCAGCCAGTGAGGTCCCTGAACGGCCCATACACCAGGGCACCATGCTCTCACATATATATAAATAACCCCCGTAAGAAGAGGAATGCTTTCCTTTTAGTTGTCTGCTTCCTGGTGCGTTAAGTGTTTGCTGAGGTCAGGCCATGGGGAGTTGTAGTCTATTTATCAAGTGCTGTGACATAGGCCATGCCCAGGGAAGAGGGAAACACCATGAGTCATTGTCACCCAGGGGTGAAGGACAACGTGACGGAGCCCTGTTCGTCTACCTGATAGCGGCAAACTTCACACAGCGGGCATGACATTCGCTGTCTACCTGAAACCAGAAACACCCGGCACCTCTGGAATTACCCCTCAGCATAAGATGCTAAAGTTGTCAGTCTAATCTTTGGCCACGGCCCAGAGGCCTTGCAAACAATATCGCCCCATTGTCAGGAACTATCGATGTGGTGAGCAGAGTGTTAGAGGTGGATTAGTTCCTGGCATGTTCCAGCAGATCGGCTGTCATGACCTGAAGGTGGAGAGAGAAAGACGGAGACTAATCAACAGTGTTTTTCATAGCTTCTCCACCCGTAGTGATCGGGGGGGGAATATAGAAGAATCATTCATGGCCATACTTGGTTATCTTGACAGAGGCTTCGCCCCCGCTATTTATTTCCCCTCTCTGTCATGTCTCTTAAGTGCCCAGGGTGGTTCTGGGAGCTGCGCTGTCTGATGAGGTCATTCCCATGGGCTTCCCAAATAGCATTTCTGGAGCCATGACCCGCTGGTCCATTTGGAAGAGCTGCAGTGGATATGGATCTCCTAATTCAAAGAGAGAAGTGCATCTTGGCATTTTCTGCTGATGTAATCATCTATTTCAACTGAGAGGGCAGAAGGAGTAATGTAGCTGCATGGGGAGAGATCATGTACTCTAAATCAGACAGCAAATGAAGACAATAAATGGATAATATCCCAGAATTAATGACAAACTGTAAATTCTTTGCAATAAAAGAAAAGTCTCTGGCTGCGTTGGTCCTTTCCCCTAGGCCAGGTAAGATTAACCTAATACTGCGTTGAATAATGAAATTTGATGCTTAAGACCTGGAACATAGTTTGTCAACACGGGTATCCCTGTATCAAACACAGAAACGCCTCCAGAGCAGAACACAACCAATAAACTATTTATGACAGCCATGAAAACACTTGGGCAGAAAGTCTGGGAATGCATCCATCGACTTGTGTGACCCAGTTCTGAAGGAGAAATCGAGAGCGAGCGCCTCAGGGGGATCAGCTGCCCCCCCCTCCCGCCTCCTCGCTGCTGCCTGGCTAGACCTTGCTTAGGTAAAAACACTTTCTCAAGTGCCCTTGAGCTGCCTAGTGAAGTGGAGGCTCCAGGGGCCTCATGATGGCTGCCATTGTCACCACATCCTCCTCACACGACCTCTTTCCCACCGGCAACACCTCGGTGTTTCAGGAAATCACAAACACACTGCAGTTGCCACTATGAAGCCATTTATTGCTTGTTCTGTCTTCCTCTAACTAAAAGTACACGTTCAAGTGCAGTTTTAAGTGTGCTGGACAGCTACTTCTTCTATTATTTTTATTTGTGTGTATACCTGCAGCTTGCATCTTCCAGCTAGGTTCTCGCCTCCGTCTGGACTCGACGGCTGAGTCTGCTTTACAGAGTAACACTATTGATCTCAACAGAGTTAATCTCAAAGAAGTCCAGGTAGAGAGCCGCCCGTGACGAGCAGGAGGTTCAACACCACTGAAAAATAGATGGTAAACCTCTCTCTTTGACATTTCCTACCACACACACACACACACACAAACACAGCTCCATCTTTCCCTCCTTACCCTGATAACATACAACATTGAGAGCAGCCAGGGTGGTGAGGCTCACCGCTAGAGTAGACAAACATAAACCTAGTCGTGCGTGTGTGTGTGTGTGTGTGCACGCGTAACTGCATTTAGCATTTACCGTGAGTGTATTCGTTTCAGCTATTGAGTGCGAGTGTGTGTATCCCTTTGTAAAGCTGTGTGTAGGACAGGTGTGTGTGCACGCCGGCTGGGTAGTGAGGGTACAGTGGTAATGTTACACCTCTGCTCGCCGGCGCACATAAATGTCGCTGGGGTTAATTTAAATTTCAGGGCGGCTCGGCTTGCGCCGCCTGCTGCCCTAGACACGTTACACTGGTGTGAGCATTACAACTGCTGGGTAATGGGACACAAAGTGGGGGATAGGGTGACGCATCCAATCCCGCAGAGCACAGCCCCGCTTGGCGTTGGGTTGCAGGTGAAAATGTTTCCAGCATCCATCACATGGGGTCTCGCGGCGATGGGCCTGTCTGGGCGCCCGTGGATTTCCTCTTCCGGCCTGAAGGTAAGCGACACTGCGGACCTTGCCTCTGAGAGGACGCTGAGAAGGACATCCCTTGGGTGTGTGTCAATAGTCCAAGGTGGCCATCCTTTCTTGGTTGTCTTTATGATGAGAGCAGACTGACGAAAAAACAGACTGGTTCAAAGTACCGGTGACATTACGCGCACCACAGCGCCCCCTGTCTTTTCATGTTTGTAAGTGTGAAGAAAATAAAACAAAATGTGTTTCTTTTGATGTTTTATGGGACATTCAGACATGTCAGACAGAAATGACACAAATGTAATGTAGGTACATGTGCTCAGTCTGGATCTGTAGGGGCAGCACAAAAACATACACCACACAGGCTCCCAAACAAGCAGCTCCATTGATATGTGAAGTTGACTCGACCAGGAGGACATTTGAGTCCGAGTAACATTAGATATTTTTTTATGGAATAACTATTTTTGTCAACTATTTGGTATTTTTGTTCCAGTCACACACTCCCCCAGAGCTCTGAACTCCACACTGCCTCTGAGGGTTGTAAATACATTTCATACTGAGAGCAGTGCTGCATGCATCCTCCTGATTGGGACTTTTCATTTCTGCTGAGAAAAAGTTTTTGCAACGCTTTCATTCATCTTGCTTCTTTCATGCTTTTGATCTCATGTGACAGAGCAGCTCAGCGGGTGTCACGTCCCGGGGACAGATCAGTCATTTAGTCATTTAAGTTTGGTTTAAAAAAAGATCTAAGCGTTCAGTTTTTTCTTACCTGTTTTGACATTTTAATGGGAGGATTGAGTACGAAGGTTACATTCTTTGTCGTGTAGGGACACGTGGTATTTAAACACTGTTTCTATTCCCAGGATCAAAGGCCTACAGGAGAACTGGTACTGTATATCATCCTGAACCAGCGCCAGAGTCTTCAGGCTAAACGCTCTTAGTTGACAAATGGCAGCCAGTAATTCCTCCAAGAGCATCATCTAGGTGGACACAACGTTGTATAGATTTTGCTTAATGCTTAAGAGCAGGAAACATCTGCTAATGGCATCCACACCCTTGATGATAACATTGCTGTTATCATTAGGAGGATTTATTCCCGGGACCCAGGATAAATCCTGACATCATGATGGGCCCGTCCTTTTGAGTTAGGATGAAATACAATCCCACAGTTACTCATTCTGGTTGGGCATCTATCTCTGGGCCCTCTGAACCCAGGGCCTCCAACAGCTTCCCCGGGCTGTCTGCCCTGCACAAAGACAAGAAGTTCTCCAGTATCACCCCTTTCGAATTTCTAAACCTCTCGGAAAGCATTTCAAAAAGTGATGTCTGATTATTTCCACCAATCACAGTCCAAATGAGGCTCGGATGGTGCCAGGGTGTGTCTTTTTTTTTGATTGGTAGAAATCAGCTGTCACTCCTACTTTGCCTCGTAAACCAACGATTTACTCTCAAGGCTTGTTTTGAAATGCGGTCAGTGGAGGTGATGCTGAATGTAAAAACCCTGTGTGTATCCTCTCCTTGCCTGTCTTTTTGTAACCCTAACGTGACAACCTTTCCCCAGCCCGGCCAAACCCTTGGGCTAGCACATTGTTCCACCGTACGGCCGAATAGTGTTTCTGGGTCAGTGACAGGGCCGTACAGCAGTGAATAATGACCTCCTTTCATGTGCAGGTTTGATTGGAGATCAGGCCAGTGTGGATTTCAGGGATCAGATTTGATGGCTTCACTTCACGGCCTTCCAAGCATGGCCAGACGTAACAAACCTACACTGACTGACTGATCAAGGGGCCTTGTGTCGGAGCATGGAGCAAACCGATCTGCTACAATGGCCAGTGAGGATACAGGATGTGCTGATGTAGCTGTTACTTAACACTGCTTTGTTATCTGTTTGGAGGTGACAGTTTTGGAGGGAAGACTCAATGGACAGACTGAGGTGGTGTAGAAGCAACAAGGACAATCATTTTGGCAAAGTCATGAGTCACTTTTCAGCTGAGTCTGCTGTGAGACCTTTTGGATACTCACTGTATCAAAACAAATCATTGGGAGAACATTTATAAAACATATTCTTACAGACAAGAGTCCAAATAATTTGTTTTTTCTCATTTTTCTCAATTTTTTTCTCATTGTCATTTTTTGTTTTACTCTTTTGTAACCCTGATCTTTAATTCATGTCATATTATTGATCTGATTCATCTGACTCCTTACTATTGTTTTATTGTTTGTAATGCACACTATTTTGAAAAGCACTATACAAATATTTATAAATATTTATAATAATAGTTTATATTATAATAAAAATAGTCAAGATCTTTGTTTCTAAGAAGTTCCAGAAAGCTCTGTGAGATGCAATACAGGTTAGTCTGCAAAACAAATAATGCCACAAGATGGCGCTCTTGTATGAGTCAAGCCTGATCACACTACTCAATATAATGGCGCAGTTCTTTTCAAAGCTATGGACTGGTGGGTTTACTGGTCCTGATTCAGGGGGCACCTATGTGGTTCAAGGAGCCTTGCAGAGACCTGGAAAGATGAAACCCAGATCACTCAGCTGCCTGGTGTCTGTTCTATTGAATATTTCACCACAGTCTCTTTTTACTCTCTTTCATTGATTGATTGTTATGTTGTCGTATCCTCTTATCAGCAGACCAGAAAGTACTTGTGCAATGCAACTTATTTGGAAGTGGGTGTACTCCTGAAATTGCTGACTCCATTTCAACAAATTGTCATCTCTACAGTTAGATGCAACCATTTCCACTCCTTTTTTCCAGTGCATTAATGATGAACTTTCCATGACTGACTTCAGTTTCCTAGGGAGGGCCCAAAGATACTCAGAAGGATGATAACGGACATGACGTATAGATACTCAGAAGGATGACGACGGACATGACGTATAGATACTCAGAAGGATGACGACGGACATGACATGATATTGATAAAGATACTCAGAAGGATGACGACGGACATGACATGATATTGATAAAGATACTCAGAAGGATGACGACGGACATGACATGATATTGATAAAGATACTCAGAAGGATGATAACGGACATGACATATAGATACTCAGAAGGATGACGACGGACATGACGTATAGATACTCAGAAGGATGACGACGGACATGACATGATATTGATAAAGATACTCAGAAGGATGACAACGGACATGACGTATAGATACTCAGAAGGATGACGACGGACATGACATGATATTGATAAAGATACTCAGAAGGATGACAACGGACATGACATGATATTGATAAAGATACTCAGAAGGATGACGACGGACATGACATGATATTGATAAAGATACTCAGAAGGATGACAACGGACATGACGTATAGATACTCAGAAGGATGACGACGGACATGACATGATATTGATAAAGATACTCAGAAGGATGACGACGGACATGACATGATATTGATAAAGATACTCAGAAGGATGACAACGGACATGACGTATAGATACTCAGAAAGATGACGACGGACATGACATGATATTGATAAAGATACTCAGAAGGATGACAACGGACATGACGTATAGATACTCAGAAGGATGACAACGGACATGACATGATATTGATAAAGATACTCAGAAGGATGACAACGGACATGACGTATAGATACTCAGAAGGATGACGACGGACATGACATGATATTGATAAAGATACTCAGAAGGATGACGACGGACATGACATGATATTGATAAAGATACTCAGAAGGATGACAACGGACATGACATGATATTGATAAAGATACTCAGAAGGATGACGACGGACATGACATGATATTGATAAAGATACTCAGAAGGATGATAACGGACATGACATATAGATACTCAGAAGGATGACGACGGACATGACATGATATTGATAAAGATACTCAGAAGGATGACGACGGACATGACGTATAGATACTCAGAAGGATGACGACGGACATGACATGATATTGATAAAGATACTCAGAAGGATGACGACGGACATGACATGATATTGATAAAGATACTCAGAAGGATGACGACGGACATGACATGATATTGATAAAGATACTCAGAAGGATGACGACGGACATGACATGATATTGATAAAGATACTCAGAAGGATGACGACGGACATGACATGATATTGATAAACATACTCAGAAGAATGACGACGGACATGACGTGATATTGATAAAGATACTCAGAAGGATGATGACGGACATGACGTGATATTGATAAAGATACTCAGAAGGATGATGACGGACGTGACGTGATATTGATAAAGATACTCAGAAGGATGATGACGGACATGACGTGATATTGATAAAGATACTCAGAAGGATGATGACGGACGTGACATGATATTGATAAAGATACTCAGAAGGATGATGACGAACATGACGTGATATTGATAGGTCAGGTAAGCTCCAAGCTCATTTTTCACAAAAATTAGATTTCTAATAGAATATTTAAACATATTTTCAGTTTCCATTTCCTCTCAGCTCTTTCAGAGGAAATGCCTATTTCCTCAGACCTCTCTGTGTCTGACTATAGTATTGTGTAACTGACCCTTGCAGACACGCTATTAGCTATGTTACATCATTTGTAAATTTCAGTGTTGAAGGAATTTCAGTTTCAGTGCAATATGTAACTAAACTTAGTAGAAAATTCAATTACACAAGAGAAAATAAGTTTAAGATTGAAACATACACGGTGAAAAGAATGGCAGCCTTAACTATCAAACCTACATGTGTTTTGAAGCTGTAGATGATCTGTTACACTGTTTACACGTGTTGTAACATTGTAGCAAAGGTGGAAAGACACAAAGTGATTACATCATTCTTACACTCAAAGTACTTTCAGTACACAGGCCTACTCTTAATTAATATACTCCAGAAAATCCATGAAGTGGGTTAAATTCAAGACTGAACATTTACGGAGCCTCGTACAAGCATCCGCTCTACAGCAACATGGTGAATGTTCGCTCTCAGTCAGTGACTTTGATTCCTAAATTTTCTAAGAGAAGGAACATGAATGTTTCTGTATTTCGTTCCTTATGTGTTATTTGTGTGTACTGTTCACCTTCTCCCAATGAGCTGTGGGGGGGTCAGGTGTTGACAAATATAATACCACTATACTCAGTGTCCAAGTAAGCATAAGCATAAGTTTATCTGATCTCTGCTGCCTGAGTAATTCACAAAATGTGTAAATTTCACGAAAAAAAACTAGCTCATACTGAGAAAAGCATGAATGACTGGGAAACTCCAAAATAGCTCCATGGACTTGGTGTGTATATATATGCCTATAAGTGTTCTCCATAAGTCATGGATACTGTTCACTGGAGGTCAATACTATCGCTGAAGAGAGACAATGAACTTCCTGATTGGTGAGTAGTGATGTAATGCCTCTGTGTGCAAAGGCTGCTCCCTCCTCAGTGCTGCTGAGCCTCAGACACTGCAGAGGTCTGGAGGAGAGGTAGGCCTGCCAGCTTCTTGAGGCTCCTTTGACTGTGGATCTATCTTTTTGTACTTTGGACTGAAAACTCCCTATGAGCACCATGTCAACAGTTTGTAGCTAAAATTAGAAAGAAAATGTTTAGATGGAGCTTTTTTTAAGATTTTAGAACAGGTTTAGCTTTGAAGATGCGTAGCAACATTCATTTAGTATTTTTCCTAACTGATGTTAGAGGCTGTGGACCTGGTTCAAGGTGAGCATGGTCTATTTGTAGTGGTTGGTCTGAGAATAGAACCTGCTGCATCAGATATGGATGTTACATTTGCCAAAACAATTAATTTAGCTATGTGTGACTACAGAAGATACTTTGGGCATGCGTTTCATGTTGCTGAGATCAGTCTCAACTTTACCGAGCTCGTGCAGCTATTTTAGACAGGAAGGGGAGGGGGGTGGAGTGCCGCAACAGCCAGCCAGCGCACGGTGGCTGCTGAGGAGAGGCGGTTACTTTCAGTACTGGCTCTTCCCCCCAGCCCCCCCCCCCCCCGTGCTCTGGAAGTCTGAGGCAGTAGAGATCGCCTTGATGCCTCGGTGGTGTTGAGCGGTGCTGACTTGGTTCTCCTCTCTGCAGTTATCGCCATTCCCTGCTACATGGCCTCCGTCATGCAGAGCGCACCTCTTCCCGGAGAGACCAGCACAGTGGATACAGAATTTCAGGAGCTTGCACAGAGGAGCCAGAGTTTACTGCAGAAGATCTTGGTCTCCATTCCCGAGACGCACACGTCCTGCATTCATACAGAGGTGAGATGCGTTTTGTTTTTCTTGCTGCGGATGATGAATCTGCGTAGCTGTCTGCCTCATCCTCCGGCCTCTGGTCCTCGTTTATTCTTTTAAATAACCTGCTTTTTAATGATTAGTGTTTTATTCGTTATTTATTATTATATTTATGTTTTTTGATTTATAAAGCACTTTGTAAATCAGTTTGAAAAGTTATGTACGAAGAGCTATATTATTATTATTATTATTATTATTATTATTATTATTAATAATAGTATATTTTATTATTAGTAGTATATTTTTATTAGTAGTAGTATATTTTTATTATTATTATTTGTATATATTTTAGTAGTAGTAGTACTAGTATTAGTACTAGTATTAGTATTATTAGTATTAATAGTAGTATATTTTTAGTAGTGATAGTATTATTTTTTTTTTTTTAGTAGTAGTATAGTTTTAGTAGTAGTAGTAGTAGCATACGTATTATTATTATTAGTAGTAGTTATATTAGTATATTTTTATTTTTTAATATTAGTAGTAATATTCACTATCAGTGTTGCAGCCAGTACAACTAACTTACTAAATATCAATCTCTATAGGATTTGCCTATAAAAACTTTGAAATAAATGCTTGTTCTCTTAGTCAACATTTTGCCATTAGCAGTATTGTATTGGATAAGTACGTTACTTTCTCCACTGTGCTTCGTGACCCCAGCTGCTCCCGTGTTGTCTACTGTAACTGTCATCTATCCTCAACATTATCTTCTCTAAAACAGACTCTGCAACTCAACTCAGACATTTCAACGTTTGCGGTTATGGCAATCAACATTGGCATCCCCTCTGCTCCTGTACTCAAAGTCGTATCAGACAGCTTTACTTCGGTAAGCATCATCCAAGGGGAAATACATTTCTGAACTACACCAAAGAAAAAGAAAGACAACTTGACATGTTTTTGTTCTGTCTCCGCTGGTATTCTGTCCTGTTAGACGACCAGTTTGAGGCGAATGTCTGAGGGCCTTCAGCAGAACCGGGCCTTACTGAAAACTGTCTTACCTCGGCTGGACAGCCAAGCCAAAGTGACTGAACTGCTGGCTGACATCAGAGACCTTCTCATTCAGATCCATAAGGTAGCAGAGTACTTCTAAAATCACTGGATGGATGAGCATGGCTTCATACATTTCAAAATCAACTCTTGACTCCCAAGGGCATGGTTGCAACACCTTGATGGTGTGGTATTTGTGTCTTGTAGATGCTGAGAAAGCTCCAAGCAGAGCCTGTGGTGCAGCCCACCGCCATGGCTTTACGCCTCTCCGGGGGATATGACGTCCAGGTGGCCACACACCTCACCCTGGTGCAGCTCCAATCCTTTGGGCAGGATATGGTTCGCAGCCTACGCAGTATAGTCCCGGGCAATGAAGAGGCGACAGAGAATTGACCAATAGGGGCCATATTCAGATAGCTTTTGGCTCATGCCCAAAATGTACGTTGCCATTTTTTATCATGGCGTTTATTTATTTACCAAGACTATTTATTATTTTTATCTATTTATATCTATATATTTATATATTTATTAGGGAATTTATTTTTTGTAACAAGTCTTGACATCCCACTACTGAATTTTTAAGGTTGACAGTTATGGCTACTTCTTTCAATGATCCAACTACTGATATTTTCCAACATAATACCATTTCATAATAGGTGTGTACAGCAGGGTAGGGAGTAAGGTTAGGGATCAAAAACGTTTTATCCCCTTTTACTTTTTTTGTATGCCTTTACTGTGCTGCCTCAGCCCGCAGAGGCTTTTGTAAGCTTTATAAGGGGGGTAATATAAGAGACATAACACTGTTTACATTCTACATAAATAAAGACTTTTAAATAAAGGAGTATTAAATAAAGTATTTTTCTAGACATTTTCTTAATTCACAATGTCACTGTACAATCAATCTTTCAATAAAAAAGTTTTTCTCACAAGCAAATTGTTCCATTTTCTCCGACGAAGGACATATTGAAAGTAGGGAACATGAGCTAATGGTTTCTTTTCTTGCTTGTACTTCTATGATAAACAATTATATTCCATAGATGTATTTGGATAAATAATGGTCGGAAGACTAGAGCCTTCCTAGAATAGGAAATTGTGAGTGTAACATCATGCGATTAATCCTACGATTCCAGGGGCCTGTTCCAAGAAGCGGGTTTAGTGAAAACTCTGAGTTTGTTAACCCTGAGATGAGGGAAACTCTGGGTTTTCCGTTCCAGAAAGAGAGGTAACTCAAACTCTGAGTCAATTACCATGGTAACTGACTCTGTGAACCTAACCTGCTCGCTGGCAGGTTTTATTGAACAAACCCTGAGTTTCTCCCTGTCTCCTCCCTCTGCTGAACCTGAAGCAGCTGTCGGACATGACGTGTCCTTTCCTCGGTAACCCGATCGATATTCAAGCGGAAGTAATTCACATAGCCTTATGTCGGGAGAGGATTTTGAGACCCCGATTAGATGTTCTATGTCCAGGATGGAAGAGCTGTCCGAGATATAATATGCCGTTTACAGTTCACAGATTAAGCTACCACCACCCCGAGCAGTCAAATAAAGACACCTTTCATTTGCTCTTCTTTATTTCCTACAAATACAAAAGCAACAGTTAGTATTTTTATATTGTTCCAACAACACATTTCACCTGTGACCATGCACCCACCTCTAACTTATGTTCGAGTAATTCAATTTCTAGATCTGCCTTTCTAATTTGTTGCCGCAAGTACACCATTTGAAGTATGTCTGGTCCAGACAGCTCAGTTGGTAAAGCAGGAGACTCTCAGGGTTGTGGGTTCGATCCCCACATAGTAGTAACTATCACCTTTGTAAGTCGCTTTGGATAAAAGCGTCTGCTAAATGACTAATGTTTTTATATTTCATTTTCAGCTGCTGCCAAGTGCGCTTTGCGCCCGTGGGATTGCACCTAAATGAATTTTTTTTTTCCCCAATACCATTCCACCACTTTCTCACATGTAGGTAATATTATAAGAAAGTGTGGTTAAATGTTAAATGAATACACTACTGCATTCAAACGTACGCATTGACTCGGGCAGCGATTCTCTCCCAAGCCAATTCCCTCTCCTTTACGACCCTTCTGCTTGCTGGTTGCCATGGTGAATCGTAGTATCGGACCTCCATTGATGATGGCTTTTTATTGTCGTCGCGCACGCGCTTAACTCAAGGTGAACATACTCAAAATTGATTGAACTAACTCAAATCAGCCGTTCTGGAACCGAAAACTCAGACT
This sequence comes from Hoplostethus atlanticus, assembly GCA_034670405.1. Lineage (NCBI taxonomy): Eukaryota > Metazoa > Chordata > Actinopteri > Trachichthyiformes > Trachichthyidae > Hoplostethus > Hoplostethus atlanticus. Next base: position 2,057,216 of record JAXDDX010000047.1, read on the forward strand.
TGGCCATCACGGAATGAATCAGCTCAGAGTGCAGGGTTAGACTCAGAGTTTGCTGAACCTGAAGCTTGGGATCTTGTGATGAAGTGCAACCAAAAGTGAAATAAAGGATCTTGCATCATGTTTTGCCTCACTACCAGACTTCCTGGAAATGTCATATGGTAGAACCGCTAACATGGGACCAATCTGATGACAGTGATGGGATTATAGTCATGGTGATCCTTCACCGATCTGTTATTTTAACTTTCATTACATAACCATAATGTGATCTTTCATCATGGGATTACTGAGACGCAGCGTGTCTGATGACTTGGTGCGCCATTCATCGTGAATAAGCAGAAACAGTGTCATCAACATGACGGATTAACTGAAGGACACAAAACTCACACAATCCTCATAATGGGTTTATTATTTTAAAAAAGTATGTACAATATGCAAAAGCATTAAAAAAGAACAATCTGGAAAAACAGACAAAATGGTTATAAACTAAACTTTTTTTCCCCAGAGCACGCCTTTAAATGGATCCAACCAGGTACACAACTACTCCAATCAGGTGGTGACATGTTCGCTTCTGTCTATAAGGCAGAGATGGCTTTAGCAGCGACTCTCCTCCCCAGCGGCAGGGTCAGGTCAGTGATGGCCAGGACCACTTTGGGCTTGGCCAGAGCAGGCAGCTTCACCAGCTCTGAGACCTGGATGCAGAGATACACAGATACATGTTACTAGCTAAAGTCTGTTTGAAGGTTTAAAGGGGCTTCCTGCTGATCAGGAGGCTACAGTGCATACCACAAGTTTTTTCGTTTTTTTTTTTTTCAGAGGGCAATTTTTGTTCTCTTGATCTGATTTTTAGGAGCATTTAGGAGCAATTTTATTGAACTATGAAATTATACACGTGCACTGCATATTGGCCAATAAACACTCAATATGTACCACTTAGACTTGTTTTATTTTAAATCATAATATACCACACTTCTTTCCCACTGCTGGAAACTGGCAGCAGGCAGAAGAGGTTGGTGTCATTTTCCCCTCCATCTCCAACCAGTCCATCCTTTCACCCCTCGACAGTCAATTTTTCTCGGGGTGAGTTTCCCTAAAGGCATCATAACACTAAGTATATCTTGAAGTAACTCTTCAAGTCATAGGTGAATTTCACGAGTGTTTCCCGAAACGTGCCGCAACTCATGTAGTACATGAAATCTCTCGTTCATTCGCGATGACCTGGTGTTAGTTGTGAGATTTCAAGGTGGCGTGTCGGCAAGATCCTTCACTGCAGGCACAGATTGCTGTCTAACCTGCACGCCACAGCATGTCAAAAGCATTATCTGAATTATCTTTCAGCATCCCATACATCCCAAAAAAGAAGCTAGACTTTTGTCTTTTCTACGTTATATAAATCTTTAACACTGGATTTCCCGTTTGGAACATTTTGCTCTTCTCTTCTCTTCTACCATGTTGATGTAAGCAAGGACCTAAACATCAGGTGAGCCTCTTTCTATAGGCTGCAGGACTCTGCCAGTCTAACTGGATCATTATGTGGCAGGACTGTCACCTTTAGGTTGATGAGCGAGTCATGGTTGAGGTTAAAGGATGTTGGACAAGGTGCAATTTGTTGGCACCACATTTTCCTTTAGATGAATGCAGTCAGAATCAGTTGTGTCATCAAGTACATTATCAGTACCTTTCTACATTTTCCATAAATGTTAAATGTATTTATTCATTTTATGTGCATACAATATTTACACATATTACGTGAACTTGGAGTACCCATGGCGGGATTTGATTCTCCTCTGATATTAGTAGTGCTGTGTGTTATCCATTACGCTACACATACAAGCACATTTCCTGACCTCTACACTTCAGAGGCATGTCATATAATCACACTGAGTCAAATCAAACATCTTACTTGTGCCATTTAAACACGTCTACATTTGAAATCTACATGCAACAGGAAGTGAATTGTTGTGTAGATATGATTTAAAAGACGTCATCAGCAAATCGATGATTCCTCTGGGCGGGGTTCACTAAGTATCTCTTCAAGTATCTCTTGAATTTATTTCACAATACGCTTTGGGAAACGCACGTTAATGTTTTATTGGAAAACCCACCCCTGGTTGTTTTAGTTGATGCAGTGGTTTTGAGTTGGGCTGGCATTTTCTCCTACTGTTTGCTGCATGGTGCCAACATTTTTTACTGCTTCGTGCTGAGTGCTTTGTTATCTGATCAAAAACTTGTCTAGCCCAGAATGCACTGGAAAGGAACGCACACAAATCACCCACGGGGGACAGTCGTCGTATTCATGCGGGGTGAAATGCAAAAAAGGGCATTCCTAATTACTGGGGGCATGTTTTATGAACTTTGAAGGGCATTTTTAAATGCGAGCCCCCTCTTAATTTCTGACCCGGGTGGTTCCACTCCAGCCTCCATGACCTTTGGATGAATTATCTTCAACAAAGCAATCAAACATAGCCTATAAAAAGCACTCAAGGGGATGGACTGCCCACCCTCCTTAAAAGTATGTATGCAACCAGCAGCTTGCAATCCCATTAAAAAGGGATTGCAAGCCCTTTTCAAGTAACTGATGAGTAATGAGAAAGCCACATCATGTTGCAAGCTCTCCCTCCCTCCTTATCTCCACCTTTCTGGGCTCCCCTCCCAGTGGCTTCTTCATCTGAATTTCTCCCTTTCTTTCCCATAACTCACCATGGTGAAGGGCATGAACTGCAGGATGCTGCCACGGCTTCCCTGCTCCAGGCACTCAACACACTCCTCCATGAAACTCTGTACAAACTGGGTGTGAGGTCCCGCCATCTTGGATCCCAGGATGGAAGAGATGAGGAGGAACAGGTTGGCTGAGGAGAAGGTATCGGGGCAAGTTGTTAGTAAAGGGCTCCATTTTTTACATTTTCAAGTGAGCTGCTCTTTCAATCATTTCACCAGAGCAGTTGTCAAATGTTTCAAATGGTTGGTAGAAACTGATGATGCAACAACAGGCGTGAAACGGTTTCTGCAGATTCATTCAAACTATATTGCGTTCACATATTTGATGGGCATGGAGGGAAAGTGACAACTAGTGTTCCTGCTGGTTGTGTTCATCCTGAGAATATTAAAGAATAAAGTGCTTTATGAAAACCAAAGGACGCAGATACAGTGTGTTAGTGTGTGATTATGATTTGAATGGAAAACACACTACACATGAGTTCTCACCCAGGACACGGTTGAGAGGGTCCCTCATGTTGACGGTGTGGAGCTGGGAGGCAGACAGGGAGCTGCTCATAGACCGGTCACCTACGGGATAAAGCATGAGGTCAAAAAAAGGGAAGGATCACTACAAGGAATCAAAACAGAAATCAGTAACGTCTGAGATGACTGACGAAGGTATGCTCGGTCATTTGACTCAAGAAAAAGTGGAAGTGAAGTAGGTTTCCCTCAAGCCGATGACGGCTTAGCCAATACCATCCTGACCAAAGCTTGTGAGAGTCTGAGAGGCTTCCTTCCGCCTCTTTTTTTGATCCAAAAATAACTATTGCACACAATCCAGTTCGTTCTAGAGCTGCACTGAAAAAATGTGATAGTTGATTAATACTGTTAAATTTGGTTATTTTGTTAAACTTTTTAAACTTCATGTGAAATGGACATTATAAGGTGATTTTATACAATTTTCTTTGATCTATCCAAAGAAAACGTACTCCTTCCTGTACTAAAGGTATGGGTCCTATGCAATTAAATCATAACAACACCAACCATACAAAACCAAGATCACTGGTTTTTATTTCAGCTTTGTTCTTTTTTATAGATACACTAAAGCTAAAAACTACCCATGAAGGACGACCAGTTTCTAAATGAGATTTTGCCTTTGCTATTGAACAGGTGGAACTCATTTGACTTCTTAGTTTCTATCTCACACAGTAAGAAGACAAAAGCTTAATAATATTTTCCTAAATAATGCAACACACTCGTCATGACCCTTCTGGGGATTTCTCCTCTCCAAGCCACTTAGAATGGCCCCGATTGCTCAAACAGAAAAAAGTGAAAATTACGAATGCCCAGAAAGATGAATCAATGAATCAGAAGAAAAAAATCACTAGTTGCAAACCCCAAGAATACTCTGCTTTTGCTTTCATTATCAAGTTCCTTCCTGTTTGTTGCTGAATTGGTATAAGTAAAAATCTGATTACGGTGCAGTCTTCAAGTTAGAACCTGCGGACAAGCAAGACACCAAAAGATAATTTGACGTTGAGCAAAAGCGTGTCTGAGCTTATTTATGTTCATTGTTCTAGTTCATGCCTGCAAGAACCGACTTGCTGGCGACAGGAGAACTAGAAATCCCATTCGCTTCAAAAACTCACAAGCTCTCCTCAGAGGCTTGAACTCTCCAAAAACTAAAAAAACAGCTGACTGAAAGGTCCCAGGCTGCAGAGTGTATAGCTATATATCAAAACAGAGATGTGGACCTGACCTGGACTGGACAGGGCTACAGGCTCGTCCTCGTTGGAGCTGAGCAGGCGCATGAGCTTAGAGGGCTGGGTGTCATCCAAGGGGAAGAGGCTGCTGTAGTCCTGTGGTGAACCAGAGACCTATTAGATTACAATTCCTGGGGCGGAGTATTGAAAAATGATGCCAATCCCCATACCGACTTTTGATATCAATAGGAAGGCATCAAAAAGTGATTAAAACCTGTCAAAATGTTGGCTTATAATGCCAGTAATAACCAGTAATCAAACAATCAATCAACAACACTTTAATACCCAGCCCTAACGATACCCAAATAGAGTGTGTGTGTGTGTGTGTGTGTGTGTGTGTTACCTCAATATCCTCTCGCTGCCTCTTGCGTTGGCGAGCTGAGGCCTGGCCTTTGTGGTGAGAGGAGTAGGAGCTGAGAGCACACCACACTGACAACCTGAAGAGCCATCAGAACAACAACTTAACACAAGAGTCCACCACCACCACCACCATCATCATCATCATCATCATCACCACGTATCTCTCTTACTTGGCCAGTGCTTTGCCAGGTGGGTCTGCCAGGCTGTGCCAATGTGCTGAGTCGGTGAGCAGGTTGGGCAGTATGGTGCCCAGCAGGGTGAGGGTGATCTGCTGCGTGTCCAGGCAGAAGATGCTGTAGAGCAGCTCCACCACCCGACTGGCCCACTCCTGTCGAGTCTCCTTCAGCAGCTCCTGATGGAAAAGACACAGTGGCTACGTTTACGTTTCGTTGACTCCCAAACGGACACACAGCACTGCGCCAGTCTGAGGTTGTGCAGAAGGAGAACACTAAAGTTAACTTAACTTAACTGGGTTTCTCATAATCGGAGTACGTGGTTAACTGGGTTGTTCAGGGTCAAGATTTTACACACATCGACCCAAAACCGGGTTACATGAGTAAATGGGTTAAGAATATAACGGTTTTATTGTTTTATTGTTTGCCTACCCTTTTAACCTAGAGTTTCTCCTTCTCTCTCTCCTTGTTGTTCAGTGCCTTGGGTGCAAGGCACTCTTAGATTAAAGTTATTATTGTTATGAATGGAACTCTCAGTGTTTCTGGTGGTGCTCATGCATTACCAACATCACATGTAAGGGAATACTCATTTAACCTACCAACTATAATAATAATAATAATAATAATAATAACAACAACAATATTTATTTTATATAGCGCTTTTCTGAGTACCCAAAGACGCTTAACATTAAAATCACAAAGAATAAAAACACAACCAATATTACAATAAAATAGAGAGAAAAGAAAACAAACAAAGAAAATTATGAGGTATTTAAAAGCATTTCAGGCATTAAAAGCAATTTTAAAAAGGTGAACTAACCAACGTGCTGTGCCTCAACCCATCTCCACTCCTTCCTGGTCCACCTACCTTGACCAAGTTGTTGGTGAACCAGAAGACCCCTCCCATGTGCAGTAGGCTCTCAAACAGATGCAAGGCCCGGCTGTCCACCCAGCCTTTGCGCAGCACTGCCTGGAACTGCTTGCTGAGGGCCTCGTGGATCGGCTCCTTGGCCAGCAGCAGGTTGCGGTAGGGGATTGGCTCCTGACCCTCCATCGGGGCCCGCAGGGCCGCGCCCGTCTGTTGGAAGACGTCAGCACACATGTGCTCCAGGATGGAGCTCATGATGACCACCCTGGGGAGACGAGGCAAATGAAGGGTTTACACGGATTATAATGGACTGGTAGGGACAGAGGGGTTGACACAAGGGTTACTCTGTGTTACTCATGGGCTTAGGTGGCTGTAACATTGAGGGGATGCTCAATGAAGGGTTAATACCTCTAAGGAGTGAATTGTTGTGTTGTGCATCACGAGAGCCTGACGAGAACTAACCCAGATTCAGCATTTAGAGAGGATTAAAGGATTAATACTTCTAAGAATGTGCTATGAAGTTATGAAGGCGGGTTTCTTGAAAATTTAACAAAAATGTCATCATGCTAAATATCATCATTTAATGTGACTGTTAAAGGGTGAAAGGGCAAAAGGGACTGGGCTGATGCTGGAGTTGTACATGTATGTGCTTTTACCGCTCATTGTAAAACTGCAGTGTGTTCTCCGCATACAGGGGGGTCACAAGCTGTCGGATCATAGTCTGGGGCTTCTCCCTCTCGTCCCGCCCCAGCATCCTGACGTGGGCCACCAGCCAGGCCACGGCGCAGATGGCCATACTGCACACCTTCCCCTTGATGTTGTCTGTGATCTTCTACGCTCAGAGAGAGAGAGAAACGGAGGGAGAGAGAGACAGACACATTATAGTAAAAGGAAAAGAGGAAGGAAGAGGAGGGATTAATGTGAACTCTGACTATGGTTGACACCCTTCCTGGGCAACGCGTTGCGTGAGGACGGAACAGAGAAGTAATGACAAGTAGACTAAATATACACTGCTGTGGGACATCACCTCCGCTGAAAGTTGTCAAACACACTGTTATGCATCATTTTCCACAGAATACGTCACATTCACTTGAGCGATGAATCAAAAGAAAAAAAGGAAGGAAAAGGAACAGGAACTTGTAGTAGTTAGCTCACCAGTTATAACTGGTTGTGTTTAATATATCGCGTTTTGAGGTCATTAATTAAACTACTTAATGGATTAATTACCAAATATTTCTGTCAACATACTTTCTGTCTTCACATAACACGAGTGGTATTAATATGAACTCTGTATCTTAAAGCATTAAGGAGTAGTAGTTTTTTAGTAGTTTTTCCTGGTTAATATGAAACTTTCTGCAGCAAGCTGCTCCAACATCCATTCAGATCATCGACTCTATAAGTTTCTATCATGTATTGTTCTTGAGTCCTTGTGCTCACAGACCCACCGATGTCTCCCACACCACATAATGTCCCACATGTACCATGGTGGCAGGACATGAAAGAAGACAGTGGGGAGGATGGACATACCTGTACCGCCTCCACAGAAAGCACGCCGTTCTCCCAGGCGTTCAAAACTTCCAAGATGGCTGCCGGGGTGCTGAGGCAGATTTCATGCCATTTCATCTGACTGGCACACAAACAATAGACAACTGTCAGGTTTCCATCGGGTGCCAGAACTAATATCACATTTGGCTTTGGCGTGCCATGTTTCAGCTATTCCCATTACATTAATCCTGCAATAGCTTTTTCTTTGTCAGCAACTGATACACGTGATATTTGACATGTGTCACGGTGAACTTCTGACTAAACTGCAACTCACACTAGCTTCATCTCAGAGGTGTTGTTGAGCAGGGCCACCAGGCTCTCCACTTTGCCCGACTCGGGTCTGAAGCAGGGGTGGTCTGGGTTCAGAGTCTTGCCCTCCTCTGGCATGCAGGTCTGCAGCCATGTCTCAAAGAAGGGCGTCTCCCCCGCGGGGCTGGGGTCTGACAGGATCACCTGCAGAGGGGAGGGACAGAGCAGAAGAACCTAAGAAGAACGTAACTGGACTGAAATATTTCAACTAGGATATTTTGCTCAGCATGCACACCTACTTCTGTGTGCTTGATGCAAAGTAAAACCTACAATGTTCCTCTGTGGACATCTTGTGGCCTCGCATTGAAAGAGCAGGTTGAATCAACGTAAAAGCCGCTGACTGCACAGAATACTCTGCACCTCAGCATCAATCAATATATTGCATCCTGACAAGCTAGCGCTGCCACAAACTAACCTCCGATCCATATGTCTGCACCACATGGCACAGCATGAGGAAGGATATGTCAAAGAGCAGCGCCCGCACTGATGCCGACTTGGCTGAGGGAGAGGAGAGAGAAAAATGTCCAGCGTTAATGTCTCATTCAAAAAGTCCTACATCGACAAGAACAGAAATTCCCACATTGGAAGACATCACTCTGGTGTTTGAACTTACAGCCTTCGCCACTGATGTGCTTGGGAAACTCATTCAGCCTGCATGAGCAAGAAAAACAGATAGGAAACATCTAGTTTAAGAAAAGACTCTTCTTATGTCAAGTGGAGTTTCCAACTTGGCAACCAACCTTTGAGATAACACTGTTGGTGTGTAAGCCATCAGAACAATCATGACTAGGATGACTGAGAGGACTGGAGTGTGTTGGGAATTTGCTGAGTAATATTTGTCTACTTTGCAATCGTATTTTTAACGCATCATCCCTTAACTCACTTGATGAACTTCCGGGCAAATGATTTAAGTTTCCCAGTGGCAGCTGCTGCCGCCAGGAGCAGATCCAGGCTCTTCCCAGACAGCATGTGTCCCAGGACCCCCAACAAGCCCTCTGGAGACTTTGAGTGGTCGGCATCTACTGTCTGATGAAGAAGAAGAAGGGAAGGGCAGGATTCAATGTGGACACTGGTGTAGCTACCGCAGCGCTTCAAGAACCACAATCAGGGTCATTCAGTGCGAGGTGCTTCACTCTTCTCTGCCTGGGCGCCATCAAACTTCATCATCATCATCATTCTTTATTGAGCGGCATCTTATCAATAACGTTTTACAATATTGGTTGTTTCATTTTTTGTTGTTGCAGTGTTGTTGTTGCGTGGTGCCAACATTTGCTATGGTTTCTGTCTGAGTGATGGTTTGTTTTCTGTTTTCTGCTCTGTTTTTTTCTCACCCAGAATGCACTGGAGAGAATGGCCCGGTCATAGGCTCTTCATTTTTAATCTCACAGGCATTTTATGAACCGTCAAGGGTGTTTTTGCCTGTGAGCCCCCATTCATTTCACTCACCAACACTGCAATACACTAAATGTTTGGTTTAGATCCAGTTCAAGGTGCTCTACCTTGAGGATGTTGGTGACCGTGGGCTCAGCTCTCAGGATGAGACCTGGGTTAGGCTGGATGTTGGCATTTTCTGCTGTCTTCAGCCTTGGGGCGTACTCCCTGTCCTCAGCACAGAAGAAAAAAAACATTTGTTGAACAAGAGTTTCAGGAAACAAAAGAGAAAGAGAGAGAATGAAGGGGGTTAGCGCTGGATTTAAGATGAGCTAGATTCAGTCCTAAATGTGTGTGTTCAGTACCGTTTAGCGGTGAGGTTGGCTGTGTTGGAGTCAGACAGCAGGCCCAGCTTATTACACTCCTGTAGTAGCATGCTGAGACAGTCACAACTACGAAAAGAAGAAGCATGATAAGCCTTCACAGCATGTTGAGACCATGGATTGGCGTCTTTAGACATTTAGCTGGTGCTTTTATCCAGTTGTAGAAACTTTTTTTTAGGGGGGGGGGGGGGGGGGAGACTTACTTGCATCTCTGGTCAGCCTTATCCAGCAGTGGTGTGAGCTTCAATAAGTACTCAAAGGCAATGTTCACATCATCCATGAAGTCCTGGAGAAAATATGTCCGTGTTTAAAATTGACATTGGGAGTTGATCACATGACAGGATAAAACTTACATCAGCTGTTGCTACTTTTAGACAATCTCCACTTGGTGTTATTATTCATTAAGTGTTTTGTTGTGTGAAAAGATGTCACTGAGTCACATGGTTTACCTGTCCTTTGTCTCCCTGAGGATACTTCTTTAGTCTGAGTAGAACTTGCGGGATCTAGGATAGAGAGAAGAGAGAATGATAATAGTATTAAGAATGAAGCTTTCCTTTCTTAACAAAGTTGTAAAGTTAAAGGAACAAAAACAAACATTAACAATCAGCTATATCAAAGGAAAGACTTTGGCTCTGCACTGCTGGCTCTACTGAGGCTCAGCAAAACAAACAGCACGAGATTATTCAATCTTAACACAAATACTACTACTACTAAAATCATGAGATTGAAAGTCCACTCAACAGTACAGCGCTGAGCACACCATCAAATTGAAGCTAACAAAGCAACCAACAAAAGAAACAATGGAAGACATTGAGAAGCAGATTGCCAGCAGCTCTGACGGCCAGTGCCAATGTATGAGACCGACCTTGAGGAATGTGAAGGCGGTCCATTTGAGCTCCTCTGTGCCCTCTGGTGACTCAATGAGGCCGGTGAAGCAGGCCTTCCAGATCTCCAACACAAACAGAGGAGCAGGAATACGCTGTGGAGGACAGACAATTTGACTGGACTGACAAAGACGGTAGATCTAATGCAACAGGGCAACAACATGTCCATATGAAAAAAAACGATTTCAACTAAAACTTTATCCAATGCAATATTTGAAAGGTGGTTTGAACAACCTGCCATGATAATGCAGAATATCTTATCAGCCTAAATCACAAAGTGGGCTGCAACAGAGAGGACCCTTACTAATGTCGCGTTACGGCACCTTTTGGGTACCGAAGTTCAAATTTTTCCAACGGTTACCCCTCTCCACGCCATTTGGAGCCGCCACCGTCCGAAGTTACTTAGTGCAGCTTTAACATTAGACCAACATCTAGCCAAATGTTCACCTGCATTCTCTTGATCATCATCAACTGCTCCACCAGTGGCTGTGTCTCCCCCGTCAAATTCATGGTCCCTTCCAGCATGATGAAGGCATGGACTGATGGGAAGGAGGCATGGAGCGGGGGATTGCTCTGCTCCGACAGCATCACAGGAATGCTGAAGCAGAGCAGAGCACGAGTTAGCAGGAGGCAAGACAGTTCGTACAAAAGTTCAATAACACAAAGTAATCAATAACTAGGAAAATGAGGTGGGAGTCCTCACCCCTTCACCAATGACACGCTCTCCTCCAATTTAGTTCTCAGTGTCTGATTGGTTACACTGCCGAGGCTGTCCGTCACTTTCAGCACCGCTTGCTCCACGTTGCTCCAGGAACCTGTGAGGGAATAGCAGCAGAAACAATGTAAGACTTCACTCTCCCTCATAACCATGCACCATGGGGTTCGCCTGATAAGGGTTTTTGAAGGCCGATACTGATACCAATATTTTTGTATTGCAGATGAGAGAGACAATATTTTGTACCCATATTCAGTATCTTTGAATGTGACCAAAGTATTCAGTGTTTCCCAGAGGTTTTTTTCCCCGGCAAGGTGGGTGGGAAAGCCTCTGAAACAGCACTTAGAGCATCATGGGACATCAAACTCTCCACTGAAACCCAAACTAATGAAATTCTTTCAGGGTTAGCAGCTCTTTACGGCAGGGTGACCCACCTATACAATGGTAGGGGAAACTCTGGGATACATTACTGCCTTTAAGTGAAGAATGAATTTACAAAAAACATAATTGAACAATTAAATGAATAACTAAAATGTGAGAAAATAAAGTTTGATTACAGGTTTTATAGACAGTTTTATGTAGCTGTGGTCAGTGGAAGACATCATATTGGCAGTGGAAGACATTCACTGGCCAATATCTGATATGATACAAAAATATTGTTGTATTGGTCTAACCCATAATGGACAGTGCACAATCCCATGTATACATATACACACACTCATAAATGCACATACACAAACAAAATCCCAATACCTTGTTCCTCCAGCCGAGCAATGTGGACCAGGGCTCTGTTCTTGGTGCTGTTCATCAGATTGTGAAGCCTCTCCTGACAGGCCCTCAGACTGGCCTCGGTGCTGGGCGACGGACCCAGTTCCATCAGCCTCTCACAGTACCAGGCACAGCCCAGCAGCAGCCACACCACCACGCCCAGCAGAGCCCGACACAGCCCAATGCATTCCTCTGCCTTCCCGTGGCAGCTATAGGGTTAGAGATGAGCGTTAGCTTGTAGATGATGCAATAATGTATAATAACAGGAAACTGAATTTGTATAACAAAGAATATATGAAAGGATTAAAGGACTAAACTGGTTTGGATAAGGTAAAGTACCTGAGACGGTGGCAGAACATGTCCATTATCTCCAACAGTGATTTGACACACAGCTCCCGAGAGAAATCATCAAACTATAGGAAAGGAGAAATATTTGAGGAATCTGTAGCTTTTATTGTGCACAATGCAAACACTCAGAACTGTTTTCAGGCACATCCTTACCTTGCTGATGGCTGTGAGCACACTGGAATAGGACACCATCTAAGGAGAGAGAGGGTCATGGCATCAGATCCCATAACACATGCTCTCCAGTCACATAATTACTGTTTGACACAATTCAAATTTGAAATAGTGTTATGTAGGGGTAGGATGTAGGGGTTGTGCAATAGCTACATGGTGTTCTTATCACTGGTTGATATGTGCAATACGTGGAATGTGCAATATGTGGAATTGGTGTTGATTTACTACAGTATGTGCTGCTTGTTATATGTTGTTTATTTTTATTATGGAGGCAGTTATATGTGTGCAAACACTTGAGTCCAAGACAAATTTCCCCACGGGGACAATAAAGTATACTGTATTGTATTGTATTGTATTGTATTGTATTGTATCACACCCACAGTATTGTAAATGATTACACTTGCTTTTCTTCTCACCTGGGAACTTATGGCATATTTGAGGTAAGAGAGGATAAGAGGGTTGGGAGAAGGACCGATCAATGCCTGCTCCATAAGAGCCTCTGGAATACACACAAGTATTTACATCAACCAAATGTCTGACCGGTAAAAGGGTAACTGACCATACTGGTGCAGTGTCAACTCAAAAATGTGTCGTCTCTACTCTGACCTGCTAGGTTAAGATAGTCCCATGTGGCTCCCTTTGGAAAGTTCTTTTTGATGTTGATGGCCCACTGGTAGTCACTCCAGCGCTCTTTCCATGCCTGCAGAATGGCTTGTTTCAAATTGACTACCTTCATCCTGGTAGGAAACGAAAGACCGAATATATTTACACACACATAAACTAAAATAAATCAATACCTTACAAGCTAACTAATTGTATAACGTTATAGCAATTATGTTTCGAGGTACCATTCTAGGTTATACTGTTCATTGTAAATATTAGCTGGCTAACGTTAGCTGTCAATGGTATTTGGCTGCATATGTCATTCAATGAAGAAGCGTGCGAATACGGATGAAAGTAACAGAAATGAGACTAAAGTAAATCAATGTAGGTCATCAAACCTGCTACTTAACTGCCGTCTTCAGTATTTCAGTACTTGAGTAATTCAAAACAGAACAAATTACAGATAACAAAAAATTTGGTTTACAACGCAAGTAACGCCATCTTTGTTTTAACTGTCGTGGGCGCTGATTGGTCAATCTTACGACGTATGAGTATTCCTTCTGCTGATTGGTCAGATGGAGGAGCCGTTACTCAGAGGCAGAATAATGGCAGGATTTAACCACAAGATGGGGATCTCTTCAAACTTTGAATGAAGGCAAGCTATTGTAAGTAATTTGACAGGAAAATCCACTGCTAACCTCAACAGGGTATAATACTGAACACAGTACATTAAAATGAAACATACAACTAACTAAACGGAAACGGTCTGAACGTCGAGCGTCGTTCAGCTTTGGGTATATTAAGCCACAATGCAATGCAGTTTCCTCGGTCTTTCATGGCTTCAAGTCAGGTCTCTTCGAGGAACCACTGCAAAACAAGATGAGACTGTACATTAATTTCAGATTTGTCTTGGACATTTTTAAGTGGTAGATTGTTATTGTTGTTATTGTTATTGTTATCTTATTGTTGGGTGTTTCAGTTTCATATGAACCATGGATGCTTAAATCGTTTGTTTCTGTTTTTTTTTTTTTTTTTACTGTTTTAATTTATTTGCTCACAAATCACAGCTTTAATGCATTTATTGTTTTATTTATTTTAATTCAGAATTTTTTATATTTTCCAAATGCTAGGTGGCTGTGACCATAGGCTCTGACATGTCATTGGCTAGAATGGTGAAATAAAATCAATAATAAATGGATTATAGCTGTGATTTCCAAGCAAAATAATGAATAAAAACAGAAATAAATTATTTATGTACAGATAATATATATATAAATAATTTATCTGTATCCATTTAATAATTTTCTGCAGAAACATACATGTATTTATTTTAATATCTGTTTTTGATGCTGGATTATCTTATTTGAGATGCTGGCACACAATTGAGCACTATAGAAAGAGAAGTAAAGATACTTCTCTGAGTTAAAAGAGAAGGCCAGAGTGAAAATATTAGTCTAGAAAAATAAAGAGTAGCTCACTGGAAGTGCTTAGTTACTTTTAAGAGAAAATAAAAAAGTAGATAGATAGATAGATTGATGGGTCATAATCAATGCCAAGTTTGGGGATGGTTCCTTTTTGGTTCAAATCAACAATAGTAGCAATTGTGGGAGGCTGACCGTTTACCTGTGAATGCCAGACCTCATTGTACTCGCCACTCAATTCAGGCAAGAGTAAAGGCTAAAAAGAAATTACTCAAATGAACGTACTTGTAAAACTACTCAGAAAACTTATGAGTACTCCAAAAATCTCTAGAGTAGTTATAAATAGCTACTTTCCACTTTTGTACTCAGCTGTGTCAGGATAGGAGAGATGCTGTCCCCCCCTATCAGCACCAACCACCCTTGCCCAACTACTTATGTGGCCCCGTATTGAGTCCACGCAACAATGGCCTTCATTCTGCCTGACACTGGAGACGCTGTCTTGGCCGGAGCAGGGTCTGAGCCCTGGGACGAAGTGATGCCAGCCTGCGAGAGGACATACTTGCTGGCATGGTCTAGGTAGAGGTCTGGAAGGGTGGAGACATAAAGACGAGAGGAGGAGGGAGAGGGGGGGGGGGTTATTAGGGGAAAAGGATCCTATCCCCATTCCCTCCCACTGAGCGCTGCATTAGAGAAGGGTGCTGACAGACTTGACTATACCCCCGGGGAGGCCAAAGAGTCCGTGGACACAGTTCCTAGTCTGTTCTCATGACTTCACCTCTGGACCCGGCCCAGTACGGAGGTGTCCATGTATCTGACTCACTCTCTCAGTTGTGAATCCTTTTATGACAGAGCTGGCTGATGCTTATCGCATTAGGAGAAATGGATGCAATCACGTCTCCATGTTTTACAGATCCACAGAGGGGAGGGCTGAATGTACGAGGGGCCCGGAGAAAAAGAAGGGGCTGAGATGGCTTCTGCCTCTGTACTTTTGTAGTATACCTGGGTATTACAGTATTCTGCTCTTCTACATAACGTCTCTTCCTCCCTCTCCTCTCTTTCTTCCTCTCTCTTAAACACATCGAGGGCCGTTGGGCATGCAGAGGTAATTACGAAGGTGGAGAGCGAGGAAATGAGTGTGGCCCCTCACGTCCCCTCAGGTTGTCCATTCACGTTGCATCATGAATCAGGGTAGACTCAGGGTACCTACCGTAACTGAGAGGAGATAAGGCACATATTCTGTCGCCGTTACCTTAAAGCTGCACTCGGCGTCTTTGCCTCTCCTTCCCATGAGTCCAAGCCTTCGTCGTGCTGGAAGGGACCATGAATCTGACAGGGGAGACGCAGCCACTAGTGGAGCAGTTGGTGTTGATGATGAAGAGGCGAACATTTGGCTAGAGAAGTCTAACGGTGAAGCTTAGAACTTAAAATAGCGATGAGTAAGTGTTTGAAAAATGTAAACTTCAGTACACAGAAATCCTGAAATGCGACGTCAGTGAACTGCACACAGCGCGCTCATGTTGGTCTGTGATGCTTCATGCCAAAGGAAACTAAAGGGACAAGAGAGGAAAATATGATGAAAAGATGACATTGGTGAGTCCAGTTTTCTCTGGACGGAGCGCTCCATCGCTGCTGTTTGGGAGACAGTTTGTATTTCATCACTTCCTTGTGGGAGGAGAAGTGTCCATACCCGACAACAGAAGTTAATTTGGGGCGAATCTACAGGTCTGAATTAGTGGGAAGGGGACGATCTTCTCTATTGCAGCCCCACTTTGTGATTTATGCTGATACATGTTTTTTTCTTTAACCTCAACATTGCCTAGTGTAGCTTTAAATATAGAATCAACCAATACGACACCCTTCTATTAAGGTTTATCTCTTTGCACAGTGTAGCTCAGTACATCACCAGGTCCTCATTCCCACCCACACAGGGCATTTACAACAAGTGGTGTGAAAGGAAAGCTCGCAGCGTCTTCAGCAGCCCAACAAAGAAAGATGAACTCAACACATCCTGGGGAACTTCACTGAACATCACCGCCATCACTGCGCCCCCTCCTGAACTGATCCCCCTACTGCACTGCGACAGGTCTGTTACAAGCACCCCGATGGACTGTTTACTGAAAGTTACTGAGCGTCACCAGCAACATCATGTCCATCTGAGGGACCAGTCACTTATTATCGATTATTAGGTTGTATGTACTTTAAACCTACATCCTGGACTCTGTTAATACCATGATACTTGAATACTACGCACCTACACCCTGAAATACTTGAATTACTTTGCATTAGTCTGTACTGCACCATGTTTTCTTGTCCACTCTTTTGTTTTGTACAATCTAATTTTCACCCCACAAAAGAAAAATGTCACCCCCTGTTGCACTCGTGGAAGGTCAAAAGACAATAAATCTGAACTGAATTGAATTGAATTGAATCAAATTGAATTTCTGCCATTTATTGTGGTAATCCATTTCCATTTCATAGGTCTATACCTGTTTTTTTTTATACACAATTGGATTAGTTACATATTTTGCTATGAGATGTTTTTGAAGAAGATAATATCCCCACAGCAGAAAAAAGACCTCAGACCCGAATGTGTCTCGTTCAGTGGTACCATCACGGTAACTAATAGGCAATGTAGGAGAGAGCCGCACGCAGCTTGACACTGAAGAGCTTTATATAGCTCCTTCACCATGAGTCCCCATCGTTTTACTGTCATCAAGAGCCCAGGCTACGGGGAGTACGTTCCAAGGTTAATTAACTCCGCTATGTAGGCTGGCTGGCAGAAAAAGCGCGGCCGGGTCACTTCCACGCATCCTGTAAATGACTCCGATAGTCTTTGCATCTTCTTATTTTGTAGCATGTGAACAGGAGTGTGAGTCCGGGCCCCAGCTGGCCCAATCAAGTGTTCCCTGGGAGCCGCAGAAGGGGCATTCCCGAGGGATCGTGGGTGTCGTCACGTGATTTAGACAAAATATAATAAGATGACGCAAGAGAGAGAATCGTCAAAACCCCCCCGAGACGGCAGAAAGGTTGAATTCTTGTTTTTGTTTTTCTGTAAAAACCAAATTACAGCCTCCAGAAAGAGAGTGAGGGTGAGACATGGGAGAAACCAAGGCATTGGTGAGGTTGTGTCTGGTTTGCTCCCCAGCTGCAGGCTATTTTTCCCTGGCCAGCGGGTTACGTGGCAACAGCCTCCATATGGTAATTAATAGGTTTTATTTGCAGGGGCCATGGGTGTGAAGGGAGAGGCTGGTGCACCAGTGACACTCACAGCTCCGGGGTACAGACGGCTGCTAACAGACCATTATTGAATTTCAGCCTTTTCTGCCTAAGGTAGAAAACGACTGGTACCAGAAGGAAATTATAGCTTCCAGGCTTTTTTACTTGGCGCTTTTCTTTACTTACCTTGTTGACAAAACTTAACAAGAAATAGAACAACCAGGACAGCTTTTCACCTGGGCACAATGGACATGGATATGTTCAGAAATACCCGAGTGTACTATCTGCTTTATCTACTGGATGAGAATTATGAAAGGAATTGAAAATGCAGCCTCACATACACATGGCGTGTGCATGGCGTGTGTTTGGGATTAAACAGCAACCATCTCAGTTGCAGGACAGCTTAATCCCCACATGTACTTCATTATCTAGGATCTCCTGACCTCTGACCCCTTCATAACAGTATAACAGTTGGACATCACAGCTATCAAAAGATGCCTCACTTTTAGTATGAAGTAAAATTCTGGCTTGCACAGCCTCCATTACACTCGTGATAAATCCATGAAACAATGTTTTCATCGGCCCATATGTCCGTGTGTGCTCGTTAACACTTCACCACTAATCCTGACAGCTTCACTTGTACTTTATGTGTGTGATACCAAGCCCCATGGAGCCTGACATGCACTGCCCAGGCCCTATTACATAACCAAACTTGGCAAAAGCTCCCAGCCTCTGTGATCCCAGTGTCAGTCGGTGCCGAGACCCGATGCCTGAGCTCAGCACAACCGCTGGCCAGCCTGTTAATCCTACATCTGTCACTCAAAACTAAATTATTTAGAAAGACTTGGTGCCCGGGGCTCTCGTGCAAACAGTAGAGGATTATTAATCACTGGTCAAAAACTTGTTCAGTGATACTGATGACGACTTTGCACAAGTTAAGATCCTCACATGGCTGTCATGTTTCCTGTAGTCAACTACAGGAAAACATCCCTATGCAGCTCCTAGTGTGGCTTCATGTATCAAAGCATCAAGAACAAGCTTTCCTCGGTCCTGAGGTGGTAATAATGATCTGTCTTGCATTCCCCATTGATCAGACTATGTCTGCTGCGGGCCTCTGGCTCAGCTCTCCGGGGCCAAAAGGCCCCTGGCCCCGCTGGTTGTTTGTGTGTCACAGTGATTAATTGATGAGCCTTCTTGAATAATTGGCCCCGGACCAGGGAGTCATCTGACTGTGGTGACATGGATCTTGATCTCTCATCTTAAACAACTCCTCATGGTGATTTATTACCTCAGCTACCGCTTGATCCATTGATTAGTCAGACCTTAGGAAGTCCGGGGTGCATTTCAATACACCTGCTGCATCATGGCAGTATCTAGTCAGTACAGTGTCAGCATCTGGGGTCGTGTTACTTTTACAGTCATAACAAAATCAAAACAAACCAATCTCTTTCACAATTAGGTTTTTAATTGAATAATTTAAATGACTTTGAATTATCCATTAAAATAAAAAGCCCAGTAGACATTTTGCTGGGCATAGGAAGACTTCTACAGAGGTCAAAGGTTTTTCCAATCATCCCTTTAAGAGAAATACCTGTTTAATCATGAGCTCCTGTGCTGAAATGAAACAATAGAAATTAAATCATTGAGAACCGAGACAAGAATCACATTGTTGCCTCTCATTGGTGATTTCATTGGATTATTCTGATAAAAAAGGATAAATATTGATTACAATGTTCTATCTGAAGGAAATACTGAGGTATCAAAAAGAACTTTGTATAAAAATAAATATGTTGATTTGTTTAGCCTGGCTGTTCCCTATTATAGTTTGTCTACGTACTGAGCCGGTCTACAGTATATGTACCTTCAGTACAATTTATCTAGGACATTTTTTTTCTTTATTTTTTAAGGGCTCAGGTGGGCAACATCAAAACTAAAACAACTCGGGGGAAAAAAATCAGAAGGGATGATGGAACTATGCATTTCAGTAATGCAGCATAGAAGCTAATAACGCTTTACCCTTTTTTACCACTGAAATTATGTGAGTAGGTGCAGAGAGTTCACACAAGAGGATATCAGAGCCTTCCCAGAAGGCAATGAGCGTAATAAAGTTTAGGGTTGAGGGCAAGAAGGCTTCATTCATTAGCCGACAAAATGCTCTTGATATATTTTACTGCATCCTAAAAGTTTCTAAAAAAAGCAACGCGTTATCAAGAAATATCGTAGAGCCAAGCATACCCCTGGAATCAAAGGACCACTAGGAAAATATCAGTCATTGTGACCAACTGAACGACCATTTTATGGTTCTCCTCTTTGTCTTCGTCTGGTAGTTTGTCAGCACATCCTATGGGTTCCCCTCTCTCCATAGATGTACTGTGTTATGTGAGGAAGTGAATTGTCTCATATGGACATGAGATCCACATTTCAATGAGGTAAGAGACAAATGAAACTCGATATATTTTGTTGACACAGCATAAACATTGTGTGCAGTTTTGTATAGTAGATTCTGGCTAGGCATTTAGAGTAAGGGATGAATTTTAAATCCTATTGTCCATGCCAAAGATAAAAACATGATAAAAGTCTGTCATGCATCGTCATTTTCTATAAACTATATACTGATAACAGACGGCTTATTCTAACTAGCATGAAGTGATCTTTCTAAAAGCTTCAAATCAATTTGGTTTGACATTTTTATCTGATTGGAAATTTGCCTGGAATCATCATCCTGTTGTTAGACTCTCTAAAGAAAGCAGCTGGAAACAGGAGAATTTTGTACTCTCACACATAAACTTTGAATATGACTACCCATATTTCACATCAACTTTACTTTGGTGTCAAATCTGATTGTTCAAGATCTGTGCACAAAGAAATCATATGTATACAGTACATTAAAGGTACATTAAAATACTGTAATTGACCAGTTTGGCGTCATACTCTTCACGTACTTCTCTCAATTATTAGCTATCAGTTATTAATCATTATTAATATGCACAGGAGAATCATTAAGAATATGCTTGTGGTCAGAAATGATTCAGAAAGACGTATCTCAGTGTTTATTGCTTCCATCCAGACCTTGGTCCAGTGTCTTGTCATGTAAGCATATTGCCTCCTAGACGCTGTGAGTTGCAACGTAATCGTTTAGCTCTTTACAGTGGGTGACGTTTGTAAATGCCAGAGGACACAATATGAGGAGTGGAAAAGGAGGAGGCTATTCCTTTCAGGTTCGTTTTACTGTCGCTCATGCATTTTTCTGTTTAGACAGTAAAGAGTGCTAACAGGTCTTCAGCAGGAATTAGCCACTCTTACACACATTCATTTATCTCGTTAAAGGTTTTTTTTTTGTTCATATAATAGTCAGATGGTATGTTATCCTGAAATTAGTCTACAACCCGGATGAAATTGGAATACATGGTTTGACTCTCCTGTCAGTAGCAGTGTGAGCAGCAGTTCAATTGAGCCACTGCTGATGTAAAGTGAATAGAAGACATTGGGGCAAGTCGGCGAATCATTTTAAGACAAAGTTTACCTCATTTAGTTTCCCCTATGACTCATTTAGCATTAGCAGTGGTTCAGTTTAGCTGAAGCTCGTCAGGTGATGAGAGGCCAGACCTTTCAGCATGACCATAGACTACTCTCAGGCCAAACACATACCTCATGAAATAAACCCTAACTTCTCATTCTGTCTGCATGCATTTTAATAGTTTTAAAATAGATTAAATCTTGACTATCGATTTGATTTAATTTCTTATCAAAATAGATTTGATAAATATAACAGCTAACTCCATCAACACTGAGTTTTTAGGCAAGATTTTCCCCCAGCGTCATGTAACGACTGAAGCGATTCATCACATCGGCTCATCTCACACAGAACTCCGTAGGACTTCTGCCCCCTGATTTTGTTAACAATATGCATAGATTCTTTTAAAGAGAACAAAAAAACACGTTAGGTGTAATCAAGTTATGCCATTTTGTGACAGTCTTCATCTCCATCTGGACTGAAGGGGAATTTACACAAGAATTCTGCTAAAACTGCTAAGACAGTTTGTTGTTTCACTGCAGTAACAACAGTGACGGTGCACATTTTGCTGCTATTTATTTAATTATTTATTTATCAACAATGTGTATTAGAAACCTGGGTATTTTTAACCTATATCTTGCAAAAAAGTAATTTTATGAAACTACAAAATATTCTATTTTTTATCTACGCACCACTATTTGTGCTTTGCTTTTGTAACCTGACTACTTAGCAACAATTAGTACATGAAATGTGTCAGCCCATGTGGCCAAGTCATGATACCGGCTAGTAAGGATGTTTGTTTGTTTATGATGGGAGGTTATTTAAAAATATGTAGCATTAAGAGAGTTATAAATACAATTTCTCAATAGAATTTCATTTCAGCATATTACTAAATTCTCTTCATAGTGCAATTGATGTTGCCTACTCTCTTTACATTGGTAGATTTTGGGATGACATCAATAATAAAATGAAGGTGTGAAGTGATGTTGTTCTCAATGGCTCATGGTCAGATGTTTTGTCATGGCTCATTACATTTGAATGCTGCAGTGTGCGAATTTTCACTGTGTCACTGAACTCAGATCCTGCAAAATACAGCGACGTGAGAAAAGCTTAAGGGAAGCCTTGCGACACGATCGTCCGTGTCCAAGAACAAGTTGAAATAGTTTTTTTTGAAAAATGATACTCCACACAAAACGTAACTTACCTAAGCAATGTATTTACACCTAAGATATGATTATAAGGTTTTGCCATAATAGCGTTTTGATGTACTATCATTGAACACTCTCAACTCAAAATGACCATATGAAAAAAGATTCAAGTTTCCATGAAGGAAGAAGGTCTTTCTCTAGCCTTTTCCTTGGATGTGGACATTCTTTACCACAGTTTTCTAAGCTGTGTACTCTTTCTCGCCCCCATTCCTTCCAGTTAAGTCCCTTTCACTGTTGTCCTATTTCTTTTCCATTCTATCACAGTAGTCAGCTTTTCCTATGGCACTTTGCATTGTTCTGCATTTTTACCCTTGGATAAAGTTATTGAAAGTTGACCCCGGGTCAAAGGGTAGAGGTCATATTTCTGACTCTCTACGGTACGACCTTTGATCCAGTCCCCTGCTGGCCTGTAAGCGTTCAAACTCGTGTCGGCTGTTTCGGTCCGGACTGAGGTTAGCCAGTGCTCTGCTTCCACCACCTACATCCTCCTCCTCCTCCTCGTCCCGGTTTAGGAAGGCCAGCTCATTCTCATAGCAGAAGGAGTTAGAGCTGGGGACTAGGAACTTGTTCTCCACCATGTCCTTGGCACTGCATCGGGGGGTGGACGGCACCTCGTAGGTTTTGTGAAAGTGAGAGTAATCCACCTTGTACACGTTTTTCTCCTCAAACAAGACTGGCTCGAACCGGTGACCCCAAAGGACCTCCGAGGCCAAGTAGGAGCTGCGAGCCTGCGTGGTCATGGCGGTTGCCTCGACCATCCCCTCCAGGATGACCACAATCTCAAAGTCTGCTGTCTCCAAGGTCCTGTTTGCTGATCCCAAAAAGGGGGCTCTCCTCATCTATCTCATGGAGAATAGTGATGGGTGAAACCAAGAAAATCCTGTCCAGGCCTTTGTCAAAGCCCACGTTAATGTCTATCTGGTCTAGAGGAATATACTCCCCCTCGTCAGTGATCCGAGCTTTGATGAGCTGTGCCCTGACATGGGCCTCTACGATGTGGCTCTTGCGAAGGTTCCCCACCCTCCACATGAGGGACAGCTTCCCATCCCGCATGGCGATGACAGCATTGTGGCTAAACAACAGTGTTTGCGCTCGCTTCTTAGGCCTTGCCATCTTGGCCATGATGGCGCCAATCATGAAACAGTCGATGATGCAGCCCACTATGGACTGGAAGACCACCATGAAGACGGCCACCGGACACTCCTCAGTCACACAGCGGTAGCCATAACCGATGGTAGACTGTGTTTCAATGGAGAATAGAAAGGCAGCCACAAAGCCATTGACCTGCAGCACGCATGGAGTGAAGTTGTCATCTCCGGCTGGGTTATCCAGGTCCCCATGCAGCAGGGCGATGACCCAGAAGGCCAAGCCAAAGGCCAGCCAGGAGACAACAAACACAAGGGTGAAGACTACCAGCATCCATCGCCAGCGGATATCCACGCATGTGGTGAAGATGTCGGCCATGTACCGCTGTGACTTGTCGTCCATGTTGGCAAACTGCACATTGCACTGGCCATTTTTCTTGACAAAGCGGTTGCGGCACTTGCGGCGTGTGTGGATCTTGCCATTGCCAAAGCCGTTCATGCCATGCATGGTAGTGAGGCGGAGGCCTTCCTCCTCAGATGACACAATGCTGTAGCGACTGATCCTCCCTACGCTCATGCTCCCAGCCGCGCCTCCAGCTGCGGGGTCAGAGCAGGAGGCCAGGCCTGCAGTCCCAGTGTGTGATCGAGGCCCCTCACAGCTTGATCACTGGCTAAGCTGCATTTCAGTCACAGACGGGGAGCTGGGTGGGAGCCTTGTGCTTTAATCCAGCCAATCCCTGCAGAGAGTGTAGAGAGAGGACAGCAATATAAATATCTGTCTCTGGCAAAATGGCAAAATGATCACATCACAACATACCTGTGTATCAAATATAGACCGGGAAGACTCTTGGTCACTGAACAGCAAACACTGTTACATAAGTCACACACACATATACCGTTGGGCTGTTGAAAATTTTTAGTGATGTCATTACACTGAATACATCGTCTATTTGAGGGCCTCGATTACCAACACTTCCCCATGATCTCCCTCTCCCTCCCTCTTTGTCTGTTTGATAAATGTAATGTCATTGAGATACTAGAATTGGATGAATTTGTTTCATGAGCTCAGGTTTTTTACAAATAAATAAAAAATCACTATATTGACTATTCTAAGAAGAAGTGCTAGTGGTTTTCCACAGCCACCTTTTACTATTTGAATCCCTCAGCAGTTCTTTTCAATAATAGTTTTTGGAGGTTGAAGCTATGACTCCACAAATTCAACACCATCCTTCAATGTATTCCTCAGGGTTGTCTGTTGTTAATGTGCCACGCTTGTGCAAAGTTTGCCCTCTGGTACATCTAACTCTGACAATGAAACTCTATGAGAACAAAGGGTGATCATCGTTGTGCTAACAATAATAAAATGTTTAATATTATTAGGATTTATGATGACATTTTTGCCCTCCCTTGTCAAGTACGTGGCTTTTAGTTTCAGTATCCATGATGCCAGTTTCTTCACAGTCCTTCCCCGCGCCATCTTACTCTCTCTGAACATCACGACTCAACGCCCCATCCAATCGGCCCCCACTGAAGGGTCCTCATCTCTTTTGATGATGGCTGGGTTAGTGAGGAGCTGGCTTCACAGAGCCACTTCTATCAAACGACATTTCCTGTGCTTTTTCTGCTTCCAATTATGAAGCAGGTTGGCAACGACGAGAAACTACAAGTCATCATGTACCAGATGTTTATTATTTTGTACAAATTTTGACCATCATTCAAGTTGTTTTTCTCATGCCTTGTCAGCTAACACGTATTAATAATTGAGGCAGGTTTCCATGCACTCAGCCTACCAGTGATCGGTAAGGTTGTCACATCTCAATTACAGTATATCAGCGGCGTGCTGTGCAGGCCTCCAGCGCAATACGATCGACAGACAAGCTGTTCTGTCTTACCGCTCCGTTCTTGGCCTGAGCTCCTGAGTTTGTCATTGTGGTGTCTGCATTATACTTTCAGGTGGAGGGTGTTTGTGTGTCTGTGTATGTTTAACACAACTCCTAAGGGAACTGTATGCGTGCCACTGACTCCATGGGCATACAATCCCAGATGCTGCGTACAGGGACGGGGAGAGAAGGACTTCTTTGGCCTAAAAATGAGCATTCACTGTCACTTGCTTCAAGCTCTATTTATTTGACCTCATTCTGTACAATTTGCAGGATTATTAATCATGTTATGTGGATGCGGTAAGATTTATAGCACCTTCCTATGGTTCATACAAGTAGATAGCTAGATTGATTTATCCTCTGTGCTATGCCCTGTATTACATAACCTACAGTAACCGTAGAACTTTATCTTACACAGGGATGTTATAACACACTACTATATATACTTGACCACATGCTACACTCATGATATCAAATTTCACAACATCACAACAACGTTAGTTTGAGCAAATCTATTATCTGATATATATGTGTGGTACCACCGAATTATTGCCCTGGTCAGTAATTCTGAATGGACAGCAGATAACCTGGCCAGTGTGCTGGATGTCGAGCCTCTGGGTCAAAGTGTCCTCCCTGTGGGAGCCGGACCGAGGCCCCTCTGGGTGCAGACAGCTTTTATCGCCTGGCCACATCCGCTCTGTGTCTGTCTCCCTGATTTGGGCCCTGAAGACTTGACAGTTCACTCATGTGCGCTTCCAAATCCCTGGTGCCCTGCCGTCTGCCACACACTCACACTAAATCCCCTCACACTCACACTGTTTCAGGTGGAAGTTCACCACAGCTCCTGATCTGGAGTCAGATTACCTCATTCACAGTCTTACCCTTGACCCTTTGGGGACAAACAAATACCTGAGTCAGGAAAACATTGCTGATATGTTCTATTTATATGCATATAAAGGCTCTTTTTGCCTTTTGACAATGTCACACCACATTTCCACCACTGCACAGCTTGATGTCCAAACTGGCTCTCCTGCCTCTCCTCTGAAACACACAAATACCGGATTAGATGATCTTTACGTAATTTAGTCATTTATTGTGATCCAGATATAGCCAGTTTAATTAAGTTTGAGTGTGTGTGTTCCTTGCTGATTGACACACTTAATGCCAGGTGGGCTCGGCTGTATAACACAGTAATCACATCAACTGTATTATATAATTAAGATGAATCCTGCAGAGCTTCATTTCAGCGTTTCACGTTATGGATCTTGTTCGTCTGCCGTATATGCATGACCTGACCGGCCCTCCGTAGTGAGCAGTCTCCTCATCGTACTAGTAGCCTGGTATCAGGTGTCCAGTGAATTGGTCAAATGAAAGTAAAAACCCTCCCCGTGTGTTCCGAGTCATTAGATAAGTGTCTCGGAGTCTCGGTTTAAATCAGACGTCCCTTCGAAAAGGTTGTGCATGTCAGGTTATGAGTGGTGTTAGAGGATGACACGCTACGTAGCCTTGAGACATCAATTTGAGCAGCTGGTAATGATAGGTGAATATCTACAGATCTTAACCGCCTTAATCCAAATTAATTTTGATTTGATAGTGGTTGTGAGCCTGAGAGAAACCTTATATCGAATGCAGTGACATGACAGCTCTGCACAGAGGAGGCCAATTATACTCTGTAATGATGCCTTGACAGAAATCACAGTCGTGGTGTTTAGCTTGTTACTTTGCACTTGAAAGACCTCGATATTAGGAGAGCGCCACAAACAAACAAACGCATCTTTGACTCACGAGGCCGGCTGTGAAAAGAGACATGGGGATTGCTCACTTGCAGTTGCTACACACACAACAGACGATTCATTTCTCGAGTAAGTACGTTAACCTCGTCTAACCTAGCCAATGTGCTCCTGGGGAGGTTGAGACGAAGGCCAGGGGAGATGATTCGCTTGTAGCTGATCACAATGAATAGCATGGATAATAGGATATGTACAATAATGGGAGGGGATGGGGGAGGAACAATGGGGTGCAGCGGGACAGGGCGCTCCATCTCAAGAAAGCCAAGCAGGAAACTGAGCTCGGGCCACTACGAACCCCGCCCACCTCCCAAGGCCATTGTGAAGGAAGCGCAGGGCTCAGGTGTCGTTGCGTTTTCCTATAGCTCACCACGCGGAACCCGCCCCGTCTCAGGTGACAAACAGGTATTTTCCTATAGAACGAAACACCGCTTCACCACGCGGACACGCCGTCTGTTTGGAAGCTAACAAAAACAAATGCAATACAATATGTTGGTGGCTGGGAAAAACCCTCAATTGTGCCATTTCAAATGCCACAACCCCAGACAAAGCCTTGACAACAGTAAGAGTTTTTGAACAGCAACCACCCCAGAGGCTGTTGCACGTGGTATGTAGGCCATCTCTTGTTCTGAGATGCCATCTGAGGTGGCTGGTGAGCTGCTGGTAGAGAGAAGTACTGATAGAGAACTGAGTCACCTTCTCACATTGTTCGATTCTGATGCATTTATAGATATCAGCTGGTGGTGAAGGTGTAGCTATTACATCATTTCAAGACCTGGTCTCCACTGACTGGGTGCCCTGCTGCCATTCTTTCATTCATTTTATTTTTGTAGGTTTTTATTTACTTATACACGCTATATAAGACCAAATTGTCCACAGTAAAGCTAAACTATGTGCTAGCCTAACCTTAAAAGAAGCCTGTGGATTCGAGTTTATGAGGCTGGAGTTTAGATTAGATACTTGATGAGATTATACTTTTCTAATATTGTGCTATGGTTCAATCAGGATGATCCACAACTAGCCTTCATCATGTAACATGAAGCTACCATGTGTGGTCCATGTATCATCACGTATCTGATGATGAGATTGTTGTATTGGGATCCATTTGTTGTATTTGTGTTGTGTCTGTGTTGCCATACTGTTTTTATTGTGCCTTGCTGCGAGCTGAATTTTCCTCATGGACAATAAAAGTGAACTACACTGAGCTGAGATGAAAAGCAGGATGTCATTGAACTGTGAAAAAAAAAAACATTGCTGTATCATCTTCGTCCTCTCGTACCTTTGTTATGCTCCAAACTCTCTTTTGTCCCTTCATGTCAGTGATTTATACACTGATAGAGACGTGATTTTTCCTCTTTACTGAAGACAGTTTGGCCACCCTCAGTGCAGTAGCGTCATACATGTACCAGCTAACTCATCCTCATCGTTTATCCTCCAGGGTTCATTCTATGATAAATGAGATGTCAGGGTAAATTCTGGAGGAATCTGCAGGAAACTGCACACTGGTTGCCAGTGGATTTAAAATCAATGCATCTATTTATGTTGTATGAGGAACATTTAATTCAGAGATATCAGTAGTTGTTGATACTCACTGAATCTGTAATTGTATTGGTGCTGTATTATTGTTACACAACAAATGTATATCTCACCTCAACAAGCTGTGATATGGCTCCAGATTACGCAGAATGCTGCTGCCCGGTTACTGAAAAATGACTGACGATTTCAAGATGTTACTGACTACCTTTAAGGGTAGCTTGGCCTTCTAGATACATTTCAGATTTTTTTTTTTAACTCTTGATGAGCTGGATCGCTGCCTGATCTCTCCAGGCAGGGCCCTCTTGGCCAGTCCACAATCTAGGCTTAAGACCAAAGGTGACAGAGGTCTTTCCCACCCGGACCTCCTACCTGAGGAGTTCAGGCTTTCAAAATCAGCATCAACTTTTAAATGACTTATTGAAGGACATTTTGCAGACGGGTGTTTATTACAGTGTCATTTAAACCTATTTCATTCTCATTACATTTGTTTTGTTTTACGTGTTTGCCATTTTTTGCTTGTCATATTGGCTTATAAAGTACTGTTGTGAAAAGTTTGGTTCAGTATTAGTAGTGTATTATTATAACTCAATACATTTCAATAGGCTCATTCATAGTCTCCTGTATTTTAGTGGTGCCTCAACCTTTAAAATGTCAGTCAGAGGTCATGCAGTGTAAATAAGAAGCCTTGTGGTTGAATCCAGATGACTGATTGTTCATCTGTGTACATGGGACTACGTGGGAGAGGACGTTGCCATCCACTAGCACTTTTATTACAATAAAATCCCAACAAAGTATTTGACAATCAGGTTAAAAGTTGGAAGAGAAGTTTGCCCTCTCCTTACCTTGATTTCCACCTGTCTCCCCTCCAGGCTGCAGAGCTAAAAAGGCAGTATCCTCTCTCCCAGTTTCCCTGTCAGCCAAACTGAGGCATTCTCCGAGTGTCTGCCACCACAGCTGCTCTCTCTTTGTGTGACGCTCCTCTACCTATGGAGAGAACCACTCCATCCTCTTCAGCCGAAGACGCAGACCCCGTTTGAATTTCTTCATCCTTGCTTGTTCAGTTGGGTCGCACTTCCCCCTGAGCCGTGGCGGCGGGTGCACACACACACACACACACACACAAAATGCAACGTTGGTTCAGGCTGAATCTCGGGCCAAGCCGCTCCTACTCAGTCAGTGCTGGACGTGCAAAAAAAAAAAAAAGGTGTGAGGCGTTAACGAGGACTATCCCAGTGAATTTTCATGTTTTGTATCCCCCATCTTCTGAAGTCCTCTCTCAGCTGGTCGTCTGCTCAGCCTTCATCTTCACTCACATGAAGTCTCTTGGTCACATTTCCCATAAAACTGGAGAATTCCAACCTCGCCGCTGATTAACTGAGCAGCTCTCTCTATCAGTCTTTTCCAATCTGATCTAGTTGAGCTGCAGTTGTTTCTCTCTCTCTCTCTCACTCTCACACGCTCACTCTCTCA
Organism: Hoplostethus atlanticus; assembly: GCA_034670405.1. Lineage (NCBI taxonomy): Eukaryota > Metazoa > Chordata > Actinopteri > Trachichthyiformes > Trachichthyidae > Hoplostethus > Hoplostethus atlanticus. The sequence goes on from JAXDDX010000047.1 coordinate 2,087,288, forward strand.
CTGTTTCTTGCTCTCGCTCTCTCTCTCTCTCCTCTCCCTCCCATGGTGTCACAGAAGCTGCCATTTGCAGCCTCCCTCCCTCCCTCCGTCCCGCTCTCTTCCCCTCCCCCTCCTCTCTCTCTCTCTCTCTCTCTCTTTCTGTCTCCCTCCCTCACTCCCACGTCCTGGCACTACCAGTTGACAGTAACTTGATGCACAGACGTATCATTCAGAAAGCATGAGCAGACAGTCCCCTATGGAGACTGCATTGTATACGATCGCATTTGAATCAAAGTAAATGCTGTATAAGTGTAGAATGAGGAAGATGTGGACAAAAGACCACCCAGGATAATGGAAACAACCCAGAGTTTACTGTCCTCTCTGGCTCATCTCACACAGCGTATCCAGAGTCTTACTCCCATTTGTTTCCCACCTTCAGAGTAACATAGAGACAGACCTCATCTTTTTCCCAAGAAGCACCTGTGGTGTCGGGTCGCTGGCCTTTTTCCACCACAGGGGTGAGGACACGGCTAGACTGAATATTCATGTGTCGTTTGCTGTTGGGTCTGTGGGAGCCGGTTGCCTTGGCGAACGGAGTGTGTGTGTGTGTGTGTGTGTGTGTGTGTGCTTTGCTGTGCAGTGTGTGTATTGATAGATCATGCTGCTGGGTGGTGTGTCTCAGCGCAGAGTGATGCCTTTCACACTTGTCACCAACAACTAATCAACAACATTTGACCCGGGGTGTGTGTGTGTGTGTGTGTGTGTGTGTGTGTGTGTGTGTAGACGTTGACAATGTGACAGTCTCACCACACCAGGACTCCCCCTGTCAGTGGAATTGAAATTGAAATATGCCAATCATTCTATTAGGCAGATCTGATCTCTCATTTGATCACTTGCGATGCTCCTGTTCTCTAACTGTCCTCTCTCTCTCTCCTCTCTCTCTCCTCTCTCTCTCCTCTCTCTCCTCTCTCTCTCCTCTCTCTCTCTCCTCCCAAGCTAACAGCTGCATGGCCGCCGCGCCGCAAAACAGCAACCCTCAGTGTTCCCACGGCACCTGTATCTCCGTAGCGCCGGTTTTTCTATCCTCATCCTAAGTAGGACTTCCCGGTCTTTGCCTTCAGGTGTTTCTGCGAACGGGCTGCAGCTCCCCTGCCACCACTGTTGAATACATTACTGTTACCCTTGACAACTTCAAAGTGTGACATTATCCTCGGCGCCGGGTGCACGCTCCCCTTTTTTTTCTCACATCTTTTCAGGGAGCCAGTCATCAGTCAAAACGCTAAAAGAGATGACAATTACTAAGGGGGGGTTGAGAGAGTGAGAAGTTTCTAAATACAGCCTTACTGGCTCGGCCCCAGCTTTATCACTTATGAATCATCAGTGCAGGAACCCTCTCTCTTTTCTGTCTCTCTCTCTCTCTGCTCCTACTCTTTCTCCATCTCAGCCTCTGATTTCAGACTTCTCAGGGCGATTTGCAATAGCCTGTGTGTGATCATCACCGGGCTATTGTGTTGGGCTGAGGATGTCAACTAATGGAGCACGCAGCAGCCCCTTGTAAAGTGCTTCTCGGTCTGCGTCGGCCACAGGTACCGTATCAGTTCTTGCATAATGTCATGCCTCGGTGCCACGGCGCTGCGAGTCTGGAGAACGGCAGATCACAAGGTTCACACATCCAGACTGTAAACCTGGTTATGTAACTGCACCATAATCACAGGTGGCAGCTCACATATCCTTTGCATGTCTGCGTCTAAATGAGAGGGTTTTGCCTCCCGGGGAGAGGGCTAAGTGGGATCCACTACCGCTTCCATGGCTACAAATATAACACGTCCTAGACATTTTCTGGCTGGTAAAAAAAATTGACAGAAACATTATTTATCATAGAGAGGGAGATGAAAAATGGGGATTGTAAGCAGTTAATGGGTCCCTATTATAGAAATACAAATCTTCCTCAATTCATATACGTGTCTGATCAATGATGTTTAATGTAGACATTGTCAAAATGTATTATTAAGTTGTTGCATTTTTGAAAGTGAAGAAAAGGGAGAGCTCCTGCCAGTTGTATGCAGTGAGGTGTAATTTGCACTAATCACAATGCCCCTATAAATAAACGTTTGTTGATCTGCTGATAGCGATTGTGGCATTTCATCTTTCCCATTGACTCTCTTGCCAATCTGCCTTCCACAGCTCTATTGACTTATTGTTGCTGACAGCTCAATCTCACTCCATCATAATCAGGGAAGCTCATTCAAAGGGCTTTGACACCCAAAGTGAAATACACACTCATCCAGAAATGTTGTCCAGGGATTGGCGGCTCTGTCCAGCTGAATAAGGACCAATGTTTATATTTGGTGTGTGTTGTGTTGCTCACTGAATCGGGTGTCTGCCAAGCACAAAATCCTTCGGCTGAGGATGGAAAAGTGGGTTTCCACATTTATTTTTCTTTATTTAGGTGGAGATGTATTTATTCTGCAGAGCGGGTTTAGTGTGGCTGCTTATAGACAAACCCTATGAAGCGGCCCTGTGGAGTGGCCCTATAGGCTGGCCAAGCGGGCTGGACTACTTCCTGTAACACCACAATAGTAAAGGCTGTAAATAATGTATAAAGGTGAAATGCCCACTGTCCGCTTGACACTTCAAAACCACTGAGGGTGGCTGGATTATGAATCTTTTCCTTCCTTCTGTCTCTCTTTCTGTCTCTTCCTCGACAGCTGCATCACTGAACCTGCCGCTGCCCTCTTACCTTTCATCTTAAGTGCACAGCGCCGGTGAAGAACGGCGAGGTAAAAAAGAACAGGCCATTTCTTCCCACACAGATGCGTCTTTCTATTGTGTGGAAGCCCCAGAGAGCTCTGAACTTTCCCCCTCCCTCCCCGCCCGGCCTGTCACTAAGCACCCCAATTACATTATTCTCTGAGCCTCATGTCTGATGCTGCTATTTCAGGCCGGGGAGTCGTTCCTGTTCCCTTCGTTTCATTTTTGCAACTTCATTTCTTTCTCAGAGGGGATTAGGAACGTGATATCGCTGTACTCAAACTGGCTGGGGTAGTTGTTAACAGGCCTCCGTGTACCTGGGCTCAGTTGGGCGTTGTTACGGCCGAGGATGGAAGTAATTAAGTACATTTACTCTAGTTACTATAATAAAGTCGTTTTTTGTGTACTTGTACTTTTTTCCCCAGTTGAAGTCAGTAACTTTACTTTACTAGGTATGTTTTGACTTAAGTATTTTACTCCATTAGCATTGCATCAGAAACTGGCCAATGGTAACTTGCATTTACACCAAACCTGCACAAGCATGTAGAAGAAATGTTAAGTTAGTGAAATGCAATATTAAATGCTCAAATATGTCCATGATGGTAGTTTAGCTAACCTCCATCCAGCTACAGTATTATTGGTTTGAGTTAGCATGATTGCTGCTAGCTAGTCCGCTAGCCTTGCTAGCTAGTTGATTAGCTAGTAGCAGAGGAAACATTATTGAAAAATGGGGGTGGGCATTTTCATTTTTATCACAGATTACTGAGTTACTATAATCTATCACACAGTACATTATTGTGTTGATTCAAGCTCTACTTAAGTAGATTTTTACACCAGTAATTTGACTTCTACTTGAGTAAAGTCTCAGTACTCTTTCCACCCCTGCTTATAGTTAGCGTGGCGTTGGTAGCAGTGTGTGTGATGTGTGTGTGATGTGAGCGGGGGGCGTTAATAATCACGCCATAGTAGGACGTCCCACTACACCTACTACTGTATCGCAGCAGCCATGATTGCATGCGAGGACCGTTAATGCCTTTATGTAATGACTCTACAGCTGAGCTCCCCACCCCTCACCCCCCGCCTCACCCCCCGCCTCACCCCCCGCCTCACCCACTTTGTATCCAGAAAACGGACAACGATGAAGGTTTGATCTGATGGCCGTTCTAACTAGCCTTAACACATGCATTAAGGCTTCACAATGTCCTCTTACGTAATGTATCCTCCACTCGAGGTATTAGCTTGCTTCGTCAATTCCCATAAATACTTATACACTGACAGACACAGCAGCCAGTGCTGACATATAGGAATATAAAGAGTAAGAAATAGGTATTATAGAGTTAATTCATGTTTCTATAGCAGTCCTCCAGCAGAAAAAGGCTCTGTGCTGCAGCTGTGCACTGTGTTGAATCAACTTCACAGTGTGTTCAAAATGTCACACTAAAATCAATTCAGATGTCATCACTCTTATCCAAAAGTATATATATATATACAGTACTGTGTTAAAGTCTTAGGCACGTGTAAAAAAAAAAAATCTGTAAAGCGAAGATGCTTTCAAAAATAATGAAATGAAAAGTTTCTAAATATCAGACAAATGACTGTAAAGAGAAGTAATGTAAAACACCAATGCAGAAAACACAAAATAAACAGTACTGTATACATACTGGGTTTGGATCCAGGTTAGGGTGTAACAATGTGCATCTCTAGCATTGGAAAAGGATCAAACTCGTCTCTGTGACCAATAATGATGGATTTATTTGGGTATTTAAAAAAACAATCAATGACTCAACGGGGACTAAATCAGACATCATCGACAGTCTGATTGATCTGCTCTACCTGGTCTCAACCAGTCTACTGAGCCAGAACAGCCTGTGGCCTCATCGACATCCGGGTATCCTGACCCCAACCGTTGTTTACATGACCCGTGTTTCATAACGGAGTCATTTAGACACAGCGAGGATCTATACAGCGTCTGAATGCTAATGCTAATTGAGCAATGAAGTGAAAGGAAGGACCCGATCATTGCGAGGACGCTGCCACGGGAGGAAGTTTCCACGGCTCTCTTAATAGCATCCCCCTCGTGCATCCCCGAGTTCGGGATGCGGGTCGCGATAATTTATTGTTCGCCGAGGCAGAAATGCAACCTATTGTCAGCCGCAGTTACGTAAGCTGTTTAAGTCTCATTATATGGCAGCTCGGTGGGTAACTGGTGGTTTGCACGTAGATCAATGGCGTTTTCTCTGGCAGGCTGACTACACTCTATTAAGCGGGATGAATCTGAGCTGTCATGCTCCGGCGGCGCCCGGCGCATGGCACTACGGTGGCGAGATGAGAGCACCCTAAGCCCTGTTATACACTCTCAAACTTGTGCAAAGTACATTTTCACACCCAACAACTGGAAAATTTATCTCTCCACTTCATTTTAACGCGTCAAGTCTAACCCTGGCTGTTGCTTTTTAAATGATTTTCTCGTTATATTGTTATAAACTTCTTCACTCAAACCTTTCATCCTTGCGTTTCATTACCTAATGGGCTGTGTGCTGCAGCGCTGGGGGTGGCGGTTCGGTGTCTAGGGTTCCCCCCACGTCCCCACACTGACAGCACTCTGAGAAAAGCTCCTGTCTGTCTGTCCACCGATGCCCAGGGGGTGAGAAAATTAATCGGCTCAGGATCTCAGTGTCCTCAGAGTCACCCCACCCCTCCCCCGGGGCCCCTCCCACTCTTGACCGTGACCTATGGCCCCCCCCCACCACCACCACCACCACCACCCGACGAGGGATCAGCTCCGTGGAAAATCCAGCTCTGTTTCACATTAGTGGGTAAACCGGTGTTCATCAACTCTCGCTAATAGATAGTCATTGCCTGATGAGTTATGAAGATTTATAAATAGTGAGCGTGAACAAACGTGACTCATAGTTTGGAGCTCTGAAGTCATCCCTTATTGTAGTTCAACTCATACAAATGTAACGTTGGGTATGTTGAAAAGTTCATCATGCCGTGTTAAATATGCCTTCTGTATGACACACTGCAACCTTTAAGGTACTCTTATATAATAAACGTCCACAGGGTAACTCAGGTTCACTGTTTGCATCCTTCCACTAAATCAGGTGGCGTTTGGAAGGAAAGATGGCCGCTCACCTGACGTCCCTGTTGTTCCTCGTGCCTCCTCGCGTCCCCTGTGTTACTGGGTGTCTTGGCTTGTTTATTACAACAGATGCTGTCACTCATGACACAAATTAAAGCTCTCTGCTGAGCTGACTCTCCCTTCAGGCGCTCACTTCACTGACTCCCTCTTTATTTCTCTAGCTGGTATTTTTAGAGCCTCTGTTTGACAGCAAAAAAAAAAATGTTGGTTTCTTTTCCCGGGCACAACCACCTTTTCTCCCACCTCCATGTATGGACAGCTTCTTGTCACTTGTCCAGTGAAAGACGAAGACTAAGGCTGTTGCCATTCTGGATAAAGCTGCCTTCGTTTTCAAGAGAAAATGGGCTAATACACATGCAAACTGCACACACTCTCCTGATGGAACTGGTTCATATTCTTCAAAGTTATAAAACCCAGAGCATTTCTGGCAAATCAGCCCACTATAAATGGCAGAACGAGGGCAGGGAGAGCAGAAGAGTCAGCGGGCACGTCGTGACTTCGTCAGAGCTGTGTGTTCCTCGTTTCTCCCTCTCTTGTTCTAACCTTGATGGCTCAACTGCGATGTGATTGGACAGCTCCTGCAGAGCCCTCAGCGTTACTCCCAGGAAGGGAGCCGGTCGCCGCACCAGGCTCAGGAAGTCAAGCAAAAACCAGGCAAAAACCAGGCCAGGAATCCGATTGCGTCTTTTCACCTTGTCTCGCGTCGTCGATGGAGAGATGAAGTCAGGATCGGGATGAACACAAGGCACAGGACGTTGTTGACAAAAATGACAACTTTCTATTCTCTCACTGTGTGTGTGTGTGTGTGTGTGTGTGTGTGTGTGTGTGTGTGTGCAAACCATGACTCGATTAAAACACTCTTGTGATGTCTCAAAGTATTTATATCTGTGCTAGAACCTCTGTCTGTTTTTAAGCTTGTTTCTTGCATGTGTGTATTTGTGTGTGTGTGTGTGTGTGTGTTTGTGTGTGTGTGTGTGTGCAAAGAGCTATTTGCAGCATGTCTGACTCTCTGGGAACCTATCCTCCATCTGTCGATTCCACACAACGTAGCCCAGTGAAGTCCTAATTTTACCCTAAATTTACCAGCATCTGACCCTTTTTTCACAGTGGCATCACAGAGACCCCATTATATCGTAGCATCTTGCTCTCCTTACATTCGCTCTACTTTCTCTCTCTCTCTCTCTCGCTCTCTGACACTCATAAAGACATACTTTTACTCTCTCTCTCTATAACACACTCACTCCATCACACGTACACTCATCAGTAAGGTCACTGGAGGGGCACAGGAGACAGGAGACAGCAACAGGGGATTTCTACATGTAAACCAATGAGAGCTTTTTGCTGCCAACATATGATTTTTTTAAAAAGCTTATGGTATCACTGCTACGTTCAGATGTTGAAAAATAGGCCCTTGCCTTGGAAAAATGAATTAACCAGTGGGGCATATGGTGGTTCTGTGCAGGCATATGGTGGGGTGCCACTTAATCCTGTAGCTTAGGGCCTTTTTGGAGAAAGCTAAGAGGGGCCATTCATAAGCCTGGGCTAACAAGCTTTCCCTTATACATGAGGACGAGAGAGGAAGAGGGCCGACACTGACTACGGACTGTATTCAGTTGGGGTGACCTGTGTCGCGTCACGGCGATGTCACTTCTACACAACCTTTAATGTTTTGACAAAATAAACTCCAGTTGGGGATGCATTCAAGTCAACCAAACCTTTTCTTCGTACATCTTCTATATTTAGATCGACTTTCACATCACTTCCCGCGCAATATAACCTTCTCGTGCGCACCCATGTCTGTGTGCCTAAATATAAATATACCCTCGGCATGGGCGCAGCAGCCTCAGTTGTTCAGAGTGCTGGAGTGTGCCAGGTCGGGCCCAGTGTTGCGTGGCAGGAGCTGATAGCAGGGGGCCATAGCTGCGCCGTTGCGTCAGCCCTATTCTCTGCCGAGGCTTTATACTAATTCACTGCATCCGATCCCGCAGCAAGGCGCTCAATGGCCCCGCTCACCGGCTCCAAAGGCCAAACATTTCCCCCATTGTTCCCCAGAGAGAGGCCGGATTTAAAGGGATGGCTGGTGGTGGGGAGGATGCTCAGCAATTTTTTGGGGGCTGCTACTGTTTACATGAGCGAAGTTCACCAGAACTTTTTTTTTTTTTGTGAATCGATTTGCTAATAGCAGAGAGAGAGTGTGTGTGTGCATTATGGATCAGCACCACAGTGGATGGATCAGTGATGTAACCTTATTTGGGTGCCAACCACCCAAGGTTACCCACTGGGATTCACTCTCTCTGTGAGATTAAGCTTTTTTTGGAGTTGCCGTCCTTCTGTAAACGGCTGTGGGCGTTGGAGGAGAAGTGAGAAATAGACCGACGCTGTGTGAAATTATAGAAGTCAGGCCTCATTTGATTTAGTCGAATCGCGTAGCGTTGGAAGAGGGGATATAAACTCGCTAGGAAAAGGAACATGGACTCAGCGGTGGTGCGCTCCCTCTACCAATCCTCTTTTAATTAGGGCTGTTTCAGATGAAAGCGAGTGACATCAGAACAATACTGCCTAATTATTGTACTTGGTTCCTGGGCTTATGCTGATCAAGTGCCATCAGCAATTATTTCCTGTTTGATTTCGCCTTTTTCGCCGTTCTTGGATCTTTTTTTTCTTTTCTTTTTTTTAATCAGGGTTTTTTTGTCTTGGAACCCCCTGAAAGTTTGTCTTCTTGACTTTGGCCAGTACATCTAACACTGGGCTAATGACATCACCCCCTTGGAAGGAGTGGTAAAAAAAAAAGTGAGCCTGTAAACGAACTCCTTGATGATATTGCAGGCCGGGGTGCTCCCTCTCTGATCATCTGGTGAACGGGCTGCTTCAAAGCTGGCTGAATTTTGTCACTGGAAGATGCAAGCATGACGTTTCCATGAGGACTTTCCACATTAGGATGCCGGCTGGTAACACCTTTGGCTTTTATGCTTTACCTAAAATTGTCCTACCTGGTAGAATCTGATTGGGTGTATCGGCGCTCAGTGGAAAATGGCTGCAGAAACAGAAGACCCAAAGACCCAACATCTAGCCATCGTACATCTAATCCTCCGGCATTAAAGCCTAAAGCTGTGCTCCCTTAACACTATCCAACTCAGGAGACTCTGGGGGTGGGGGTGCTCTCATTACAGGAATGGGCCCTCATGTCACCGCCAGGTTCAGACCTGCAGCGCCGTGAAAGAAGAGGTGCAAACTGACAGCCACCAGTGTTCTCCGTTACACCGACGGGGAGAGAGGCTCCCATCAACAGACATGTCAGTAAGACGGGGAGGAGAGGACACCCTCTGAGGTTTTGTCTCACCTGTAACACCACCTGACCCTCTTCTAAACTCGGTAATTGCATTGCTAACAAACTGATGTGAGTCTTTGGAGGGGGTCGCCTGAAGCCGGATGTGGAATATAATTTTGCTTTGTGCAAACAGGCTGCAGTAATATGATGCATCAGAATGATAAAGCTAAAGTTTCTACCCACTTTAACTTCAACCCCCAGGTGAACCCTAAATAAGTTTTCCCTGAGCTATTAGATTGAACTCACTATTAATCAAATGCTAAATAAGCATTATCATTGTTGGGCTCAAATAACCTGTAATATCCACTCACATTTATTCTCCCTTTGCATGGATGGTTGCCCCCTCCACCCTCCACACCTGCAACCTTGGAGTTATTTTGATCCTACCCTCGTGCCCTCATACCCTTGATCACCCAAACAGGAACAACCTTTTTCTCAACCCAGGAATATTGCCCTCACTCTCACATACTGCCATGCAGGCACTGAAACTTCTATTCGTGCATTTATCACATCAACACATTGATCCTCTGGAATGCTGAAGAATCTGCAGTATGTCCACGCCTGCATGCTCATTCACACCAGCTCTGGAGATCATGTCACTCCCCTTCCTTCAAAACCTGCCCTGGCAGCAAATAATTCACTTCCAGGTACTTTTCACGAGCTCCAAGGCTCTCGGTCACCTGGCTGCTTCTCAGCTCACTGCCCCCCTCTGCCGTGACACGCCCTCCTGAAAGCTCTGATCAGTTGACCTCCACCTCCAGGACCAAACACCCAACCAGGGGGGAAGGCCTTTAGACTCCAACCATGACAATGTGACAAAAGCAACAAATGGTTCAATAATATCACTAATTGGTCACTAAATAAATAGACAACTTTATCGAGGGACATACGATGTTCTTTTGTTCTCCTACAATCTATTGTCGTTGTTCATATTATTATGAATCTGATAGGTTCCTCTTATTTCTTACTACAATGCAGTAGGAAGTGCTGCTCTGTTTCCATCTCTTTTTGGGAGAGAAATTCACTATCCACCTTCAAAAAAGAAGAAAAAGACCAAGTCTGAGACTAGTCCTAAAATGTGCCCTAAAAGCCCTAAAAGCCCTCAAATGTGTATTATTGTCTCCCTTTATTGACCTTTTCAGCCACTGTCTGTAATTGTTAGATCAGTCTGTTGTTTCACATATTTTAGTTGATGTTTTTGATGCGACTCTTACAGCTTTTATGGCGGCGGCCATGTTGGTGGAGGAAGTCACACCATGAAGTTTTACATGACATAACATTGCTTTTCTGGTTGTTCCTAAAACAACAGTGGCCACTGCCATCTGATAATTGGATTACTGCTTACAATTGTCAACCTTTGCCGGATTTCAGTCTCTTGTTGGTTTGTCAGAAGCGTCCAAATCCTGAACTTCAGTAGCATTATCAGGCAGCAAATGATGTCAATGAGTTACCGAAGGTCCATTTCAAAATGAGCCCAGGTCTTTCTTAAGTCACTCATCAGTCTTTAGGCCAGGTCATTGTCTGAAGCACCAATGCAACACCCCTAAAACAAGAATCCAGACCCGCTAGAAGCTTTTGTTCTCCAAGCCCACACTGTTTTACTGTTTTACTTTACTAAGTTTCTTTGCTGAGCCAACCACCTACAAAATGAATACCTCTCTGTTTCGGTCTTTTAATCCTTCAGTCCCATTGCCAGTTACTGTGCCAGTATTAGATTGAGGTGATAACTAAAGCTCCAGCGTGCTCCCAACATGGCAGATGTGTCCTGTAACAACTATCGCTGCAGGATTGTGTTGCATCAGAGCTTCACAAGGCAATAACAGTAGAGGACAGGAAGATCCCAAGTGGTGATGCTCCATGCTCTCATTTTGGAGGACTTACTTTATTTTTGGCTTGTTCGGCACACACAGAAGCGCTCAAGTGGCTGTGCCAGTAGCACTGTACAGTAACCTCAACGCCCTGGCCATTAATGCGTGACAGATAGGACTTGGTCTACCGTGAAGCGTGGCTCATTTTGGGACACACAACGGATTTCTAGCTGTTTGGACAAGCTATGCAGTAAAGGAGTTCGTGCATTAAGGGACTTACTTGCAAACCCTCTCGATTTGCCCGATTCTTTCAAACTGCTCATTTACTCTCTAAGCCCTATACTAGCACTGCTGTTCACCAAGTACACCAAATAATGTCTCTATGGTTACCTTATTAGTTCAGTGGTGGTTAGAGCCAAATGCACGTATATCATGAAAAAGAAAACGAAAAAAGAACGAGTTTGAAGAAAAAGAAATATACTTTATACATGAAACTAAAAGATGCAGAAGCTGTTTTTGTACGTCATTCACTGTTATTTTATACGTAAAGCGTCACTAGAATGATCCCCACACCCCCGTTTTGGTCTATTTCTGGACTCTCAACATTGTCATATCAATAAGTGTCTGCACCAGCGGTTTGTTTGCAATAAAGAAGAAGAACTGGGTAGTTAGTGTGAGCAGCGATAGCCACCGTGGCTGAACACACAAAGAAAAGAGCGCCACCTACAGAAACTCAAACTCCATCAACAGAAAATCCAATAACAATCATAACAATGTCTCTACAGTGTTGATAGTGTAACATGTCTACTGCTACACTGGCCATCCAAGTGGATTTTAGCTTCGGGGAAATTGAGCTTTTACTCTCTCAGCAAGTGGAAATGATCCTCTAATTACTATAATTGGCCGGGCAGGAAGAGAGTGAGGTGGCATGAACAACCCGCGCTGACACCCCAGCCACAGCGTCATCACCTACGCAGCTTTGTCAGCTTTATGTCATCCCCAACCACTCTATCCTCCTGGATTCTGTTTCAGCAGAGCCGTCTCTTCTCCGTCGCTTCTCCATCTCCACCCCCACCCCCCGTGAAGACCCCACAGGGAGGGTTTCTCTCGGGGTCGGCTGGGCAGAAGACCTGGGGTTTCAGCAGGTGCCTGAATGATGGAGGCGTTGGAATAATAATAGAGTGATAAAATATTTATCGAAGTATTTTTAGGAGAAACTTCATCTTCAAGAAATGATTACCGCAATGTTGTAATCACTCCGGAACAGCCTACATTGCACCTTCAGGCCAAACTACTCGATTATATTGAGGCGAAAGAGCAACAAAAGCGCCGTATTGATTGATTTAGTCCATGCACTGAGGGATTTAGAGGGGTAACATACCAAAATGCAACCCATTAATCAATCAATGAATCAATACAAAACAATGTCACCAGCTGTCTCCCCTTCCAGTCCCATAATACAAATGTAGTGCACCGATCAATACAGGAAGGAGCTTCAAAAAGGAGTTAAAATAGTTGAAGCAATTTTGAGGTGAATTGGAAACACCTTTTGGGACATTTCATTTCTCATCTCATCACTTTGTTATTTCTTCAAGACATAAACAGATATTGTGGTTATTCTGTTTGACTGAGAACATTATGCAACAAAAGTTTAAAAAAACACACAATCACTCGCTTCCACTTGCCGCAGCTATTTTGATGTTCATTGGATTGAAATAAAACAAGCACTGTGCACCGACTCTCTCCGACCGGCGCCAGCAAACCGAACACGAAGGGACCAAAGTGAAGGAGTCAGCCTAAACCAAACCGAACGGCGCTTTTTAAACAACACTGGGTCCGTGGCATCCGTTGCCTCTGCTCAAAACACCAGCTGAGCCAAAGAGACAGTTTTCTACCAATCCGAAACAAGACGGGGCAGTTTTTTGAAAATAATTGAGGTAAGAGGAGGGCGGCGAGGGAAGAGTTGACAGTGTATGGTGCTGTCAGCCCGGCTTAGCGTCTGGGGGCTGTACTGGCTGAGCTAGTGTCACATTGAGTCTCCGAGGCAGGACACCAGCATGGCAGTGACACTCCCAGGACATGTGACCTTTTACCAACGGTCGCCCCGGACTGCTCTCTCCACAGGAATAGCGCCATTCACATGTTATTGTCAATCTTTTTTCTGTGAGCATGAAAATATCACTCTGAGGCGTTCAAGTTAAGGAGATGAGATGTCACGGGTGATGTCGCTGGAGGGTTGCTAATGCTGCTCCGTCATATTTACTGTATCCAAACAGGAGACGATGGCGTTCGCTCTCTCACAATAATCTGAGTCAAAACTTTATTTTGCGGTTCGTTTATCTCAAGCCGTGCGGGTCCCCTGTAGTCCCCCCGGTCTCCAATCAGCTCCTGTGTAATTGGAGCTGTGTTAAGATGATCTGTAGGAGTGGGACCTCGGCTCTAATCACCAGCGGTGTCTGGCGAGAGCAATTACCACTGCAACACCGGTACCTTTGGCTCCACTGGAGAACAGGTTGTCTACCGGGAACTCTAATAAGATGCCGTGTATATATATATATATCTCACTTTTTCACCTCGCAACCTTTAAGAGAACGCATCATTATCCTAGACTTTGTGGACACTTCGCGTCTATTTGAGGCAAAAGGTTTGTCGATGCCCAGAGCCTTTGTGCACGGCAACAACGAGCTGTAATTTATTAATGTCCAGATTGATTTGGGAAGTGGAGCAGATTTGACAGAAAGTGGATTTCGCCCCCGCTACGCCCTGCAGTCTGTTTACATACACGTGCACATAATAGCATGATTAAAGGATTTGATATATTGTGCACGCTAGGGTTGGGAGACAGAAGGCCTCTCGTTTCATTTACCTGGTTCTTGACTTGTCCGCCAACGTGCTAATATTAGAAACTGAAAACCACTGAGAACATGTCACACTTATCTGTCTCACGCGGTTGCGATCGGCGGTAAAAGGTCTTCGAGGAGCTTTTTGATTTGTTTAGCACCGATCAACTATCACCACGCCGCGCATCTGTCGGGCGATCGACCGCTTCACTTTACCGTGTCAGACAGGCGCTGTTTCTTCCCAGTTTCTCTTTTTTTATCCAACACGGGGTGTCACTTTGTGTTTGTTCTTGCGTTCTCCCCCGAGGAATGATAAAGTGCTCTGAGCTTTTATAGAGCTCAGCGCTTCTGAGTGTGCGGGCTGTCCAGGAAAGTAAGTACCGCGCTGTCCGAGAAGTGAGAGTCCCAAAGTACAACAGGACTTTCAGTATTTTGTTTTTCTCAGGGTCAGTGTGACGTCCCTTCTTATCCAGCCACCTCGGCATTGAATTAAAGGCAGGTCAGCCACTAGCGGACTATCAAGAGAGTTGAGTCATCCAACACAAGAGTTTCTGAATCACCATTTTACACCATTTTACAGTTTTGACTGAAGTGTTATAAGTACAGGTAATAGCCTAACCAGGAAGGATTTTCAAACCTGTAATATGCCTGTAATAAATCAGATTTGATAGTTGGTTGATGAATTCAATCAACTCAATTGAGTCCCACATGAGTGACCGATAGTGTGAGATGAAGCTTGACATTATTCTGCAAGATCTTTTCATAACAAGAGAGACTCAAGTGTGAATGTGAGTGTGTCTGTTAGCACTGTGATGGTCTGGGTGTCCTGGGTGTTTCCCTGCCTTCTGCCCAGTGCATGATGGGATAGGTGCGAGCCCCCCATGACCCTGAATAGGAATAAGTGTGTAAAGAAAATGAATGGGTGTTTTTTGTTGACTCATAGAGGTAAATTAACTCTGATGGGTGTGGATTTATAGAAACACTGGCATGGTGTTAAAATAAAAATGCAACATGCAACATATTTTACTTTAAAATAACAATAAATACATAAATGCAGCCAGATTTCCCTCTTTCCGAGTTTTGGGTCGACTCCCCGATCTCAGGTCATCAGCAAGGATTATCTGGTGGTGTGAGGGCGTTACAGACTAAATCTGAACCGGGGGCACCCCAATATTATCCAAAATATATAATGTAACATATATATATATATAATATCAAACGCTGAACAGCAAAGCTAAACATGCAGCAGACAAAGCCCATTCAAAAACACACCAGCGTGAACATCAGCAGACTGGCTTCTTCACCTCAGCCTCTTTCATGACTTCTCATGTTGTCGCTTCAACAATGACGAATCTTTCTCTCGATGTGTCACAGTTACCATCATAATTCAGAAGGTTTATCATTTCTGCTGTATGAACAAAATGACTGTTGTGGATTCGTGTGTAGGCTCACAGCTGCAGGGCCGTCAGTCCTCTTCTACCCCTTCTCACGTCCATTTCTCTCCAATCTGTAATCTCGTTATCTCACTAATTAAACACAGCCATGATATTTTTAGAATCTGGGTCAGCGTGGCGTCTTCCTGACCTGTACAGACCGGCTGTAATTGTACGGCCATATAAACTAGTTCATGTACACACTGTACATTTATTTATGTTTTGTCAGATTTACAATTGCACACAAAAATGGACTCCATAAAACACATAGCTTCGATCCTCAGTTCTGATTGGCTGAGTCATGTTCAAAGGGTTTGTAAAATACCTGGTGAATGCACACTTCAATTATTGATATTATTTACGTGACATTTCCATGTAAATTAATGTTGTTTTGTTACTATCACCGATCAATATAACACAATAGTGAGTCAATTCATATCCACATCCTGAAAGCTTTTCTAAACACATCTTCTGCTGCACAGGAAATGATGCGTTCAGCAGAAAATCCAAGGAAAAAGACGTCACAGTACTGGAGACACTGTTTGATTGACAGGTGATCTCTGGGAAGAGCAGTGAGGAACACCACAACAATGAGCACTTAGCACGGATTACCAATTGAATTATTGATTCAAAATAACAGATTTAGTGATTTCATTGTATGAGCTTTACTTTGTTTTTAGAACAGCTCAGCTCTCAGGAACAATGTGAAGCAGCAGGAAGGATTACTACTGACCCTGCACACCCAGGCCTCTGAGTGATGGCGCCAGTCCATTAAGACCAAGACCACCCATCACCTCGACAGCTGTCATCCCACCAACAGCTCTCCTAAGACTCACCCGCTGCAACCCCCACAATCTCTGGCCTCTTCACCGTCCAGAGGAGCTCTGTGTAAAACTCATTACTGTCACTATTTATTAGCACCTCTCCAAGAGCCAGGCTCTGTGTGCTGGTTGGTTGGCTCATTCATTTGTTCGTCAGAGCACTCCTCAGGCCTCCAGAGCCAGAAGAGTCCTGCATGAGGGAAATGGCTCGTGCACCAGGCAGTGCGGTACCAGTCACACAAGCATGAGCAGCTCCTGGTTGGTGCGCGGTGCGTTCACATACCAGCTAGTAGCTTGGTGATTTTTAACTGTAGTGGCTAAAGTCGACGCAATTCAATATTTTGTTCGCCGATTCTGTTAGTTCCAACAACACTGTGCTACCAGAGCACTTTGGTGTTATGGAGTTTTAAAGTCAGTGTAGTTTCATTGACTTCAATCATGTAAACCCGCCCTTCCCCCCATCCCTCCCCTCTAGAGCACTTGTGGATGCTTCAACATGCATCCATCTCTGGTAAGGTGGTAAGGTTGAAAGTAGTTTTTTTTTATCAATGCTACCTGATTAGCGCTTGCCAGCTAGCTATGCTAACCCATCAAAACGATGTAAGGTTATGAATGACAAAAGCAAAGCAGCAAAAAATACATGATTGGCCATCCTGGTTTATTATTGTAATGGAAATGATTCTGATTTAAATTCTGAGCTGTGAATTGTTAGTCTTCCTACTCATGCTGAGTGTCTTCTCAACCACGCTCTCTTGTCTGTTCTCAGGACTGTGTAATCACACTCAACATGAATCATCAGCCGTTTGAGTGCATTGTCCCTGACCAAGCTCCCTGCTGCACCAACCCGAAACCCTCTAAACCTCATCTCATCCCCCTTCCCTCGCTCAGTGTGTTCCCTCTGTCCCCATCTGGCAGTGGAAATGAATCGCTCCGCAGGTAGGGAACAAGTGGGACTCACTGCTGGACTCTGTAGCCAAACACACGGTTGTCAAGTCCTTTAAAAAAAGTAGACATAGAAGTGGAGCAATGTCAGAGTGGAAAAGAGGCTGAAAGGTTGAAACTCAAAAGACAGATTAGCAATTTACCAGAGTCTGTTTGAGACGAGGACTACTGGAGATCAAACGGTTCCTACTTCCTAGTAATGAATACTTTAAGGATGTGATTGCAAACGGTGTCATCCCTGATATTGTTTATTTCTCCTCATTCCTCCTAAGATTCATTTGTGGCTTTAGCATTGATTAGTGTGTGGCATCCACCCAGCCTGTGAGTTCCTTACTTGGATTCCAATCTGCGTGTTAATGAGACAGTTAATTTAGTTAACAGTTAGAAAGAAACAGGCTAAAATTAGCCGTTCACATCGTCACCATCTCTTGAAACGAGACGTACGTAAAGGACTTGCAGAAGATCACACTTTAAAACCTGTGATTGTTAATTTACGCTTCCAGAAGCTCCCTGACACTTTAGTGTGGGGGGGGGGGGGGGGGGGGGCATTGCTGGTTAGGAGGAACCATGGCACTTCACGTGTGCATGTGTGAACGTGTGCATGCATGAGCGTGTGCATTCACATGTGTGTATTCATGCCCGATTGAGAGCTTTATCTGTGTTTATGTG